>JAUZSU010130591.1:0-16810 GCA_034780255.1 Parotocinclus maculicauda
GTGTGTGTGTGTGTGTGTGTGTGTGTGTGTGTGTGTGTGTGTGTGTGTGTGTGTGTGTGTGTGTGTGTGTTTAAATGTGTGTGTGTTTACGATTCAGAACGATTCAGAAAGCTAGGTGTGTGTGTGTGGCTGAGTTAGTGGCGAGAAATTGTTAGCGGAAATGAAAGACATTTTCTCTTGCAGTGTCATCCGGAGTACGCAGAGCATCTCTGTATCCTCTGTATCTAACAGGAGAGATTTACGATAAAAAGTGGGCTCCACTGAAAAATTCACAATATGTAAACCAAGTAACAGTATCACAGAATTTTATATCATATGATGATATTAACATTTCTTGGCATCAAACGGTATTAAATTACATGTCATGGATTTAAAAATAATTGTCTAATTGGTGTCTAGACTGAGGCTGCTACTCAGATAGTATAGCCGAAATTGATATCGAAGTGATCAAAATGACCCACAACAAACAATAAACTAAATAGTTAAATAATATAATTATGCAAAGTCTTAAACAACAAAAATGATAATTAAGTATTGAAGAAGCAATATAAAGTATCAGAGCACTTTTCAGGTAACCAAACAACTGTTAATGTTTTATTACATTTATTTCCATGTAATAATATTTGTTACATCAAATATTGGGCATGACTGCATATACTTTGTACAGTTTTGTTTTACTGAAATAATACATCTGTAAGTCAAAAACTATTCTGTACTAATAATTATTTTGTTGTAAATTATCAAATGATTGCCATTAACCTGTTTATTGAATTCGTCATCGGCTCCAGCTCAGCCATGCTCACACCACACCAGAGAGCACTAACTCTTTCCCTCCTCCGGTTGAATGAGGATCCCACACCAACAAAACTTTCCAGCTGAGGACACAAAATCCTACAATCACTATTTATAGTGTACTAAATAATGCAGATATGCATGTTTTTACATTATTTTATTCATTTTATTCATCTGTTAATATTTATTTTCTTTTTGTTTTTAAACTAGGACTATTAACTTAAAATTAATTTAGTTTAATTTATTTATTTCATTTATCATCCAAGTGGCCCAAAGAAGATGTGTCCATTTTTGAGTCTTGGTTCTTCTAAGGTTTCTTTCTTATAACATTCACTGAGTTTTTTTTTTCACCACTGTTGCCCTAGGCTTGCTCAGCTTGGGATTGGCCCAAGATATTAGAAGAAAAGCTAAAACATAAATCTGCTTTGATACAATGCCCCATTGTGAAAAGAGCTATAGAGATAAATCTGACTTTTCTTTGATTTGTATTTTAATTCAAGAATGTGTTACTTTGTAAGTATTATGCAGGATTCCATCGATGTTCATAATAGACATGATAGTAAAAAAAATGAAAGCAATTAATTGGGCATGTTTTTTATATGAAGCTGAATTGCTTTATTCCAATCTTTTTTAATCAAATTTGTATATTACATGAATCAAAACCATTTGCTTTTTTGGTTATTTGTAATTTGGTTAGGTATATTTTTAGAACCAATTAACAATCAGGTACGATATGATTTCATCTGATGTGTTTTTTCTTTAACAGATACATAGAAGACTGGCACAGTTTTGTTCACATAACACAAAGAGTAAGACTGACAACCTTCTGTTGTGTATATTGAAATGTACTGTAACACTACATATTACATATAACACTACTGAGTAAAACTGGTAAACCTGTGTTGCGTATACAGTGAATACACTAAAACCCTTTACAAAACACATTACACACTACTGAGTGAAACCAGCACACCTGTGGTTTGTGTTGTGATTGTAGTGTAACCCTTTAGACAGCACACTACACAATACTGAGTAGGAATACCCTGCGTTCAGTTGCAACCTCATATTCTTTATTGTGGTTACACTCAAACCATTTGACTAGGGGTGTCTCAATCCTTTTTTTCATTTTTTTATTCAACCTTTTGTAGTAAAGTTAGTGAATAGCATGGGTCAGATCCTAACACCCTCACAATCAACTCCTGCTTTGAGATTTACATTTTTTGTCATGTGATGACATCCTCACAATCAACTCCTGCTTTGAGATTTACATTTTTTGTCATGTGATGACATCATCACAGCATAAAATATTCCAGTTGGATCAATCGGAATCTAGTCACTGTTTTATTCCCGTTTTGATACTTGGTCCATCTCTAATTTTGACCATGTCAGAGTATGCATTGCAGTCTTGGTGTCTACTGTATAACAGAAATCCATAGTCTGTAAACTCCTCAGGCAGAGGCTCAGAGGTTTGGAGGCGTTTCTCTTGGGGTGGACCAGACCACCCGGCGGAAGGCTGATTGGTTTCGATGCTGCTCCATGTTGGATTGGTTAAAGTGCGGCAGAAAAGAGCGACACGCCATGTGCTCTCCACTCGTGGCCCTGCAAGGAGTTAAAGTCTCCCACATGAAGGCATCAAACGCTCCACATACCGCTTTATGGTAGTCATATGGCAACCGATTTGATATTTTTCCTACCACAGCAGGGAATAAAACTTGCCACTAATTTAGGCTGCAAGCGCCGCCGCTAAATTTCAGCATGTGCTGACGGTGTTCGCCAGATGTTTTCCTTTTGGTCCCTCTCGCTTTTTAGTCTCTCAAACACACACACACACACACACACACACACACACACACACTTAGAGCGTCTTGCCTAATATTCCCCCTCAATTTGTGAGAAGCTGTCCAGCTACGGTACAAGTTTGCAAAACAGAGGCTTAAGTTTTTATTATTATTATTGAAAACATCATTGCTCTGGTTATAGTTATGGGTCTGATGCACACTGAGAAGTTGATCCATTTGATCTGTCAGCATCAGCAGTTCTCGTTGTTTCTCAAAGAGCTGACCGCATTGCTCATGCCCACTTGGGACCCTCTGCTTCTGCACCATGTTTGATCGCCTGTGATTTTCTTTTCTAGATTATTTTCTTCTCCTGAACATCGGTTATTTGTTATTTGTTCTTATGAGAGCATTTCTAGCTTTCTATTTTGTGCGGAGATGCAACACAACATCTTTTTACCATAAAAAGGGGAAGCGATGCATCATAACAATATTTTTCCCGACTTCATAGTTATTATTGCCTCTTAAGATAATCCATTTTGTAACGTAGGGCTCTGTAGTGGTACAATTTTAATTGCATTTAGTTCTTAAAGTTGTGCAGGTTCAAGAGCTATTAGGCTATTAGTTATTAAGCTGTGAAAATGAGCTAAAATTATTGTCTAGGCTAAAATGTACATAACTTAAACTAAATGGATCATAACCAGTTAGGAAATGCAGCTATATATTTTCTAGCTGTAGCTGTGTAAATGTAGCTATTTTCGAAGCAGAAATAGTGCAACAGTATGCTATGCAAGTAAATGTAGCCAACCTTGCTACTCATTAGCTTACTTTGAAATCTGTCATCATGACTGTAATGTTCAGTAAGCTTTAGCATTTAAACCAAACATGTCTTGGCTGATCGACAACATTTGGGGTAACTGCTGATTCAGGTTATTATAAACATATTTTCACAGCCAAGCTAATTTCCTCTACACTTATAGCTACCTAAATAAGGCATTCATGTTCTTGGGGGTACAGAGAGGCATTCAAAGAGAGACACAAACTCTTCCCTTTTTTTTCTTAAACGGACCCTGGGGGTGTAGGTAACACTCAAACTTGTCAAGCAGCTTTCCTGGCTGGCCATCATCTATCAAAATTCAAACATACAAACACTCTTTAAATAAATAAGGAGTTCGACATTTAGCTTAGATGTAAGTGAGATCTGAAGCTGCGTCTGGTTACGACAAACAATTTCTCCCCGCAGACATTACAAAGTCTCATGTCGACGGCACAATCTCATCGCCTGAGCTTAATTCAGTAGTAAAGTGTTATTAGCCAGAACCATTAGCTCAGTTGCAGTGGCTTTGCCTGCCACCAGAACTGTCATGCTGTGTAGACACATTCTGGGTGGCACTGTAAAAACGTGATGAGCTCTCTTAAACTCTGACAATCTCATACACTTTTACGGCAGGCGCTTTTTCATTTTTTAACTGTGGAATTGAGTGTCTCCTTCGCTGGCGCTGATTTTGATCTGTCTTGATGTGATAAATGCCGCATGCTGACCATGACTGGGCCATATGCCTCTGCTTTTGCTGTGGATACCATTTCCACTGTTAAGCAAACACAAGCCAGACTTTTTCTCAAACTTTTAATCTCTCACGGCTGAACAGTTGATCGTTTGCAATTTTACCTGGCTTCTCCTCTATATGACATTTAGCAGTCTGTATAACCGGTTTAGCTTTGCCTTAGGCAAAGTCTCGGTAGGTTTCACTGTCTTTCTGTGAATTCTATACATAATGAAATTGAGTCTGTCTTTTTTTTTTTTTTGAAGGATAACGATCTTGAAAAAGTCATGGCTGTGTCATGCTAATAATACCTGATGTCACTGCAGGTTGTAGATTTGACTCTAAGCTAGAAGGTTATGGACAACGCAGTACCACAAGGACCTTCCTTTGTTTCTTTGGAAGCCCCTGTGAAATGAAATAAGGCCTTATCAGATTTTGTTCATGCCAGCAATGGCTTGTCTCGACGTGCTCACTCGGTTAGCCACGGCCCTGGCGCTACAGGCACTGGCTAGATGAAAGGGCCTCCTTAACCATAAGCTATGCAGGGAACCAAGCCAAGGCTTGAAATGCATCGGCGTGATAACAGCCAAAAAAAACCGAATCTCCTCTTGTTTATTTCGCCCACGGCTGAAGCCAGCGGAGGGTACATACTGGATCTGGGGGGATTCGGGTGGTTGACGTGGCCGTTTCTGTTCAAACCTGACTGGCTTGAGGGAGTTCACTGTGATTTATGGGAACCTATCTAGTCAGTTTATTGCTTCATGTCAGTTAAATGTAGCAGTATCACATGCTAATCAGTATCATGATTGTTAGCATATTGTTAGCTTACCATAATGTTCTCTTTTCTTTTCTTTTCCGTTTAAGCTCTGAGTGCAATATTGCCTTCAGGTTTGTACAAAAGATGCCTGTTAATGTTAAATGTTTTCTTTCTTCGTCACTTTAACACACTGTATCTGTATCATGCTTCTTAGCGTAGTGTAATATCTGTTTCCTTTCTAAAGCTAAGTTTTGAGCTATCGTGTGGGTGATTCAATCTGTTTTTTCTTTTTTTAAGGTTAGCATATGGTTAGCATAGTACTTAAACTGTGTGCTACTTTAACCTTTCGATTTGACCAAAACTGCAAGTAAGATTCTGGCCATTTAATCTTTTCCAGTCTGTTTATTGCTTAATGTCGATTTAATGTGCTAGTATCACGCAGTAATCAGAATCGTGATTGTTAGGAAACTGTTTGCACACTACAACATTCTTCTCTTCTCTTATCGTCTCCAAGCCATTCTCACTTGAAGCATGTGATTTTGAAGCATGGGCAGATCTTCTTAGAGACTATAATGAATTTGATTAATGTGGGTTTTTTTTTAAGGTATGACATTTTGCATCTAAACCTCAGCGCTGATGAATTGGGCAAAATACGTCATTTAGAAAGCTGAACTGATTTGGTAGTCATCTGTGTGATCTCATTGTGAGTTTATTTCTCAGTCTATCACATATGACACATCGGCAGTACATAGTATGGAATAGTTTAAATGATTTTACAAGAAAAGCTTATAAGGTTAACATTCAGCATCTGACTCAAGCCAGTCCGAGTGGACTGAGTGCAACAAAATTTCATTTATATTGCAATTAAATGGCCTGATAATAATTAGTCAGTACTAGGCCATTTAAAAACATTTTATTTAATATGTAATATGCTTAAATACCTACTTACTGTGTAAGTAATGCAACAAAGAAAATTGCAAAATTGAACTTTGTAAGATTGTCAGTTCTAAGTCGCTCTAGATAGCAGCATGTGCTATCTAATAAATGTAAACATCATGTGTAATTTTGCTTATACAATTTTAATACTGTATTACAGTGCATTAAATATGCCAGTTTCTAGCTATACATAAATTCCCTGTTATGTTATTATGTCCCTAAAGCTACTTAGAGTTTAGCTTTAAACCAAAGCTATATGCGAGACCTTAACCTTTCGATTTAGCTCACAGGACCAGCCATCGTGCACGCAAACTCAATCTCAAATACACACAGTTAATTTATATCTAAGCTGAAAGCCTAAATGATCAAGCCAACTCATAAAGCTAACTCACACACAGATCTATAATGTAGGCTGCATAGGGCTCGATGCCAGCATGCATGGCAGAAAGGTGGCTGGCATGTGTCATGGCTCCCACCATCATAAGTGCCATGCAGCATCTGAGGAGCAGTTTTATAGCATGAACACACACACACACACACACACACACACACATATACACACATATACAAATGCGCACACGCAAACACACATACAAGCACTGATTATAGCAGCCTGATTGTTTTGGAAGGCACTCTGAAGGTCTGCAGAGTTTTACAGTGGCTTTTAAATGAGCCTGGATGCCTGCACTCAGCTGGGGACCATTATGGTGCACGTTATCCCAAAAAATGCAATTATTTCACATACGGGACTATTTTACACACATGAATTAGAGCACACACATGTTTTGATAGACATGTGCCTCTTTGGTGCAGAAATCTGGCATTTCTGGCGCAATATTGAAAATATCAATACACACCTCCAACAGATATGATAAACAGGTATGGGTATTATTCCTGACAGCCAGACCTACCTGCGCTCACATGGATCTGCGTGCGTTTCAGTGAGCAAGTTTGTGTGCGTGTGTATGTGTGAAGTGTGCGAGTGCATGCGTGGGTGGGATGGTGGATGGTGCCCATCCAAGGGCAGATTGAGGCGACGCACGGTGCCCGGCTCACGTTCCCTTTGATCTCCTTTCTTTTTGCTTTTTTTCCCTTCTCCTCCCTCCTTGGCGGTCTGCGTCTGCCTTCAGATGAGAGCTCGAGTGTCATCCATCAAACCCCTTGAGTCCTTCGCCATCGTTGGCTCATGCCAGCCGGGTCTTAGCATAGCGACACATACTGGGGCTCATGCCCGAAACATGATTCAGATTCTCTGCAATGCCACAGACAGCTTAGCTTTCTCTCACTCCTTATTTCTCCCTCTCTCTATCCCTTGCCAGGCCAAGAGTTATAGCTCTTATTGACAGAGACGTCTTTCCAGTTATTTTTCACTGTCTGCTTCTGCCTCTGGCACAGGACGCCATCTCTCTTTCTTTCTCTCTCTCTCTCTCTCTCTCCCTTGCTCTCTCTCGTGTATCTGATGATGGCACAGCACTCAGGTCCAGTATGTGTTTCCAATTAGCCGCATGTGCATCTCAGCCTGTGTTTTTGGGGTAATGGAGGTGTAGCAAAATGAGTAGCCCTGCTTATGGAGGCTCGTTGAGCTGGCACACATAAACCACCTGCTGTGCAGTGGGCACACAGCCAGGGATTCAAGTTGAATCTTCAATCTTATTTAGGTTTAAAGCTACAGAACCTCAAAATCAAACAAGTCCATATCTACCCCACAAGAGTACAAATTCTACATGCAAAAGGAACTTTATTTCATTGGCAAGGGCGTGTAGACGCAACTTAGTGTCCAGCTTGCCCACACTTGTTTTTTTTTGTTTTCACTTTAGAACCTGAGGCACCACAAAAGCCAGAACTTTCCTCTAAGCAGATATTTTAATGAATCTCAGGAGAGCTGTGGCAAAAAAATAGCTCTGTGGCAAAAATCTGGCCGCACCTTTAAGGATGCTTGCATTAGTGTTTGTGTTGTATAGCAAAACTATTTTACGGTACATTGTCATGATGTTATTTATCACAAGATTTCCTGCCTGAGGTTTTGCTAACACAGTAACAATTTTAGAGATTCAACAATAATAACTACAAGGGAGAAAATTGGGATAATATATACTGACACCTTATAATAACAAAAATAATCTAGACCTATATAAGTCTATATAATGTTTTAATATAATAATGTAAAGGAGATTGGACAAAGATGCTGGCTTGGCTCTCCACACACACTTTTTTCCACCGTTCGTCTCCGTTTTAATAAGTGTGCCTCTTCCAGTCAGGTTCAAAGTGGAAAAAATCAGGGAACAAGTGAGTCAATCCAATCCAATCCAGCCACAGAGCTGAGCTGTAGTTATCTCTCAGACAGGCTTGGCAATTGATTGTTTGGTCACTAACAGGCAGCATTACCCTCAGTACGGCTTTAAATTGGTTGTGCTGTTAATTCTTTTGTTTAAGGTAATGGTGCAAGGCCGGACATTACCAACCTGCTACTGCTGGCCCTTGATCCAGTCCCTTACACAATTGCTTAGTTTAGAAGCCAGTAGTCACTCAGGATATAGGCGTCTGCCAAGTGCTTAAATGTAAATGTGTTGTCACACTATTGTAATATAAAAATATTGAGAAGCGTTAAAACAATGCAACACTGACACACACTTACCCACGCAATAGCAGCTTTGGTAGCATGCTCTATATTTAGAATACATAGAGGCCACGATGACTAATGTAAAGTCTGTAAAAGTACAAATGAATTTCAGCACCAGATATAATGTTAGGTGGAGATTTTGCAGCGCCGTGCTCGTGCTCACACCACCTTCATACATGTATAGTGCGTACGTTGTGTCTGTGTGTGTGATTTGCATGGCGGCCTGGGCCCCTTGATTAGTCACCTCTCAAACAAGACATCAGCGATGCGAGGTGAGGCCCCTTGGGTGCTCAGGAGCCGCGGATCACAGCCATGCTAATGCGGGCACCATGCCAGGTGTCACACAGCTAGTGACAGGTGCTTGCAGGGGGGCGTGGGCACTGCCAGGGGGGTTGAGTGTCACAATCTGTGTGTTATCACCATCTCCTTTGTTGTGTATGCAAATCCTCTGCCATAGCGTCCAGAACGGCTTAGAATGTGGCACGTTTGGGAAGCAGCAATAGCCATGAATATATACATGCATGCCATTTAGATGCACGCTCTAAGTACTGTGCCGTTCTGTGCTGGGCAAAAGTAAAGCTATCGGAGCCGTTGAGATAATTAAACATCAAACCTTTCTGCTTCTGTTACAAGCTAATCACTTCAGAATGGAGAAGTATCTTGTTTTCAATGAAAAGCTAAACCCTACAAAGGGTCTTTTTAAGAATGGTTTAATTGGCTGCTAACACCAAACCCAGGAGGGTAGGGCTCTTTAATGCCGGACCATTTCGAATACACACATACACATGCCTCATTAATCACACATACACAGACACAATGTGACAGGCAGGGAGCCCCTCCTCTGCGATTAGGGCTGTGAGCCCGGCTAGCACCGAATCGCCAAACATCCGTGGCTCGATTTAGCTATTTAACCTGTAATCCATGCAATATTTATGGAAGTGTGAGGGACGAGGGAAGAACGAGGCCATTAGGCTCTCACAGCGAACAGAGCAGGCACTCCGCTAACTGCTAGTTGACCTCTGCAGCCCACA
This sequence comes from Parotocinclus maculicauda, assembly GCA_034780255.1. Lineage (NCBI taxonomy): Eukaryota > Metazoa > Chordata > Actinopteri > Siluriformes > Loricariidae > Parotocinclus > Parotocinclus maculicauda. The sequence goes on from JAUZSU010130591.1 coordinate 9,456, forward strand.
GCAAGCTTTTTTTCTGATGGCAGTAATTGCTGCAAATTGAATCACAGAGCGAGTGGCAATGATTCCTTAATGAGCACTTTTATTAGCTGGAGTAGCACTGCGTGGTACAGGCCTGCCCGGGTGCCACGCGGCGCGACCCAATGGGCCATGGTCATATGGAGATTTGTGATCTTGAGGTGGCTGATGGGTAATTTCACACCATCGCAGCACACAAGCTGGCATCGCAAGACATGGCTCTCTGATGGGTCATTAGCATATTTTAACTTCTTCACGATAGGCTCTCTCCAGCTTGTTTTGAAAGTTGATGAAATTTCTCTTCGGTCGTCATTAGGCCTCGTTGTCTGTTAGCTGACACGCTTCTTTGGCAACATATGGCTCCTTCTGTAGGACGTGATAAGATGCAAATTGCCAGAGCTTGAGCACACATTTATGGCAGAGTGGGGTTGCATACTCGAACAGAGACCCCTTCCCAACCCCCCTCTACACTATCTTTTCCTCTGACTGTCTCCCTGCCATCTTCGTTCTCCCACCTCGCTCTATTTAGAAAATTCCCATTCGGCACTCACTCCAGGAACGTGTGATCTTGACGAGGCGTCTTTGGAACATCAAATACGTCCACTCCTGATCCACACTTCAGCACTGGGCTCACGTCCATGCACACTGAGCCGGGAAAGGAGCCGGCCGTCTATATTTTAGTATCAAATACTCCCCCTCCATCCTCCCCCCTCCTGCCAGGCATGTGTGTGAAGGCCAGCCAAACTAAACACGGACATCGGGCCGGCACACTTCTATCCTCCTCTCCAGCAGAGAGGCACCAGCAGGCCCCTGGCCATACCACACAAGCCCCTGGCCATGGCCCCAACCAAACCCTGTGGCTCCTGTCAACCGTTCCGACAGTATCACACTCATATTAACATAAAGCACCTCCACACACACAGTCCAGACAAAATATCGACATCACTTGCCTGAACCGCAGTGTCTGCAAGCCATAACTGCAAATATAAAGCAAAAGTTCATGATATAAGGAATTCACCATTTTTCATGGCAAATCTTATTCGTTTGTTTGTGTGTTTGAAAGTTATTCTTGATCAGTTCCAGAATGCACTTAAGTAAATGCCGGCTTTGGGCATGGTGACACTACATCACAATATATTTATTTATTTGACACATTTCAATATATTGAAGCAATAGAACTCAAGAGAGAGTGTGTTACAAGCCAAAGGCGAGTGCTGTAGATAATCGCCGCCGTGATAACGCACAACCTTGAGTGTTCAATCCTTTAATAAAAGTTTTTTTTTATAACAAAATAAAGAGCCAAAGTAAATGCAAAAGAATTCCTGACTTTCATACTGAATATGCTTTAAGACTCACCGAACTTGCTAAAAGTAGGTCCACAACATACGAGTTGTTTCTGTAGGACTATAACAATTTCCTACCTGGCCTTAACACAGTGGGCTACAAAAGGTTTGAAATCAAAAGTGCAAGTAAGCAAGAATGAAAATTGATATCACAAGCTGTAGTAAGAGCAATTCTCTACTTTTGTGCTTAATTAATTCATGGTCCTATTGTGTATTATTCCACACTGCTACACACAGTGCATGGATGATTATGGTTTTGTGTAGTTTTCAATCGCTCCAAACCCCCCCCACCCCCCCCTTTTATTATTATTTTTTTTTTTATACACATTTTTTTTCTCATCCCTTTTTTTTTCTTTTTTGGCTTGGATACATGCTTCCCCCCGCACGGAAATAGCATGTGTGTGTGAATTGTGATGTATATTAAAAACTGTTTGGCATTACCATTAGCATAATGCAGAGGCCTTCGGGGTGTACCTGCCATCTGCATGAGGCTCAAGCCCTCGGGGAACATAAAGAAGACACACACACACCAACCCTGTACCCTCTGGCCCATGATCCTTACCCAGTCATATACATGCACGTCCTTTCTGCTGAGGCTTTAGCGAGCAGCAGGTGCCATGAGGCCACTGATAACATGGCACAGAATCAGATGGCTCAGCTCTGCCTCTTACAGCGATGTAATTTTCATTTTGTCTCATAAAATGGCTGTCACCAGAGTGTGGTGAGATGCCTCTCGCATGTTGTCTGTTTAATTTTTAAAGTGAAATGATCCATGAACCTCATCATAGACGACTCTTCCCTTTGATTACACCCCAAGCCACTGCAGTCAGCAAACAGATGCAGGAATGACACGAAAATCTGTTAAAGCGTGCCATCAGAGCCTCTCCCAGGAATGTGTTGTGGAATTAAGTGCTAATATGTATGCATACATTCACACTGCCTTCTCTTTGTGTCTTCCAGGGAAAGACGAGCCGTCTAGCTACATCTGTACCACATGCAAACAGACCTTAACCAGCGCCTGGTTCCTGCTGCAACATGCACAGAATACTCATGGCATCCGAATCTACCTGGACAACCACCCGTCCAGCTGCTCTCTCACACCACGTATGGCATTGCCCCCTCCACTTGGAGCAGATGCCTTGCCCCGCTCACCTCTTGCCAGTTTCCTGGGGGACAACAGCAACCCATTTCACTTACTCCGCATGGCTGCCCCACTTCTACGTGAACCTCAGCCTGGTGGATACATGGACACACGTTTGCCATCTACCCCGCCATTCGTAAGTCCGCCCCCGCCACCTCGTCACCCTCTCGAACGTTTGGGCCCAGAGGAAATGGGTATTCTTACCCAGCATCCCAGTGCCTTCGAGCGGGTGATGCGTCTGACACCAATGCAAATGGAACCACCATCCATGGACTTCTCCCGTCGTCTTCGTGAGCTGGCCAGCAACAACAACAATAATGGTGGACCAACTCCTCCACTCTCACCCAATCGTGTGCCCCCTGTGCACAGGCTCCTCAGCCCCACCCTGTTTCAACCTGGTGCCAAGCCACCACCGTTCCTACAATCGCCAGCACAGCCCATGCCAGCTGCTCCCAGACCTAGCTCTTCACCAACTTTGGGCCAGACAGGCAAGGTAAAGTCTTGTGAGTTTTGCGGCAAAACATTTAAGTTTCAGAGCAATCTGATAGTTCACCGACGCAGTCATACCGGAGAGAGACCTTACAAGTGCCACTTGTGTGATCATGCCTGCTCCCAGGCCAGCAAGCTGAAGCGCCACATGAAGACCCACATGCACAAGTCAAGCTCGGTGGGCAGCTCACCAGAGAGGGGTGGCCGAGACTCGACAGGAGAGGAGCAGAAGAGTGGAGAGGGCAGAGATATTTTGGACAATGAGGAAGAAGAGGAGGAAGAAGAAGAGGAAGATGAGGAAGAGGATGAGATGGAAGATCAACAAAATGGCAGTAGCAGGCCCGCATCCAATCTTAGCATGGACTCAGAGCTCAGTAGGAACCGAGAGAATGAGTCCAGGCCCTCACTGAGCGAGAACCAGCTCTCCAATAACAAAGGAATGGAAAGCCAATATAATGATATTGACAATCATCGCAGACCAAGGAATGAGACCGACACAGATTCATCCTCAAGAGAAATTAATGCAAAGAGTCGTCCCATGGTTAATGGCAGGGACTGTGGTCCTGAGGACATGCCAGGGTTGTTTCAGCAAAAACCTGCACCAATCAACAGCCCGAGCCTCTCTGGCTCCTCAGCCAAAAGGATCAAAGTGGAGAAGGACATGGAGCTTCCACCCTTGCCTCTCATCTCTTCGGAAAACGTGTACTCACAGCTGTTGGCTGGCTACGCTGCCTCCCGCCACTTCATCAGGGAGCCCTTCCTGGGCTTTGGTGACTCCCGGCAGTCACCGTTTGCCACCTCATCCGAGCATTCGTCCTCTGAGACAGGCAGTCTGCGCTTCTCCACACCTCCTGGGGAATTGCTGGAAGGTGGACCTCTTTCAGGACGAAGTGGCAGCAGCACCCCACACCTCCAACTCAGAGGCCCAGGTCCTGGCAGGCCTCCTGGCTCCAAGGAGAGCCGGCGAAGTGACACGTGCGAATACTGCGGCAAGGTTTTCAAGAACTGCAGCAACCTGACAGTGCATCGACGCAGCCACACGGGTGAGAGGCCGTACAAGTGTGACCTGTGCAGCTATGCCTGCGCACAAAGCAGCAAGCTCACGCGTCACATGAAGACGCACGGTCAGTTTGGTAAGGAGGTGTACCGCTGCGACATCTGTCATATGCCCTTCAGCGTCTACAGCACCCTGGAAAAACACATGAAGAAGTGGCATGGCGAACACTTGATGAGCAACGACGTCAAACTCGAGCAGGCAGATCGAGCCTGAGCTGCGAGAACTCCTTTAAGCACACTCCTTCAGACTGTACAGTGGGTTTAGCTGGATAATCTTTTTTTGAATAAATCTGACTATAGACTTTTTTGACTGATTTGATGTTAATTTTTGTTTTTTCGTTTCGTGTTTTTTTTTTCCTAGTGCCACCTGAGAAATAAGAACATTCGTAAATGTTTGTGGATGGATTTTAAAAAGCCCTGCTGGCATTCCTAGCATCCAACAGGAATTTCTCCATTAAGAATCCATCGAGCCTTTCTACTGTGCAATAATTTCTGTATTTATTGGATCACTTCTTATTGATACATGGCATGTGCAGATATATTGTGGCATGTGCAGGGTTTATTCATTAGGCACCATTTTAGATATGACAAATATTTAGATATTTTGGTGTTCTGCCACCTTTACATTAAGCAGTTTCCTGAAAAGGAAAAAAAACATGTCCTGCTAAATTCTAAAGAAGTAGCCAGCTTCTAAAATCTGAGAGGATTTCATTTGTGTACTACTGCTGTTTGCAGTCTCACCAAACGTGGCTGATATTAAAATGTAAAGCACTGAATGTCAACTTGACAATAAATATAAAATAAATTTTTGGTAAAGCAGGCATCTGCTTATTAATGTCACAAGATGTCTCAAGCAGCAGGTGGACAGTTTGACTGTATTAATTGTACGTATATGATTCCAGCTGTCAGGGCTCAAACAAGTTCCAACCAGAACACACTTGTTTATTTACATCTGATAATTTTTAGGTATTTCTCAAAAGGCTAGCAACATAACACAGCCTGTGGTCTCATCATGTCCAAATGTTTACATTAGTTCAAATGAACCTCAATGTCTAGTTTTCACAGCTACCACGCAGTGTATATTTTTTTAAGTCGTACTTTAATGGGTTTGGCTAGGCCAACGGGTACGATGGTATTATCATACTGATTCATAGTGTTAAAACCAGTTTTAACAAGACTTCATTCGGGATCATTCAGTTCCATAGACTTGCAAACTTTTACAGTATTATAAATGTATTATAGTTATGTCAATATTATCCATCTTAGCCTGCTGCTCATTAGAAACCCAGATAAAGGCTGCGTTAACAATCAGCACTTCAAAATATTGCCATATTTTTGGTCGCTTTTTTTTCTTAATAAAAATTTGATTGATTTGTAGCTCATTCCCTACATAGTATTCCATGTCATGTGTATCATCCTCTACGATTTTGTGTAGCGTAAATATAAGCAAGTTAGCTGTAACTTTAATAACAGACCAGTTTGAAGAAAAGAAGAAAGATCAAGAGCAAAGGGGTTTTACATGCCATTTGAGTGCCAGTTCTTTTACTCTCATCTAATCAGTCTGGCGCTCAGACATATGCAGTGTGTACTGTATGGTGCAATTCCTAACTGGCAATGCAGCGGAACCAGCCTGAAAAAGTTCCCATTTGTAAAATTCAATTCCTATCCACGATAAATCACGCATACTATATGAGGTGACATTTATGCATTTTATGTGTATAGTACATGTGCTACCTTTTAGAATAATACTTAACGTACAGATGCGTCCTAGAGGTGACCTCGCCATCTCTAAACTGATACTTGCAGCTGGATCTTGGCCAGCGATGGAAGAAAAATGGGAGGGAAAAAAGAGAAATGACACTCTTGTCTTTAAATAATGTTTACAGTGTTGAAGTACAAGGATCATGAATTCCTGTGTAAATGTATTTTAAAAGAGAAAGAAATAATCTCACAGTTTTTTCTACCATTTTTGAATGCCATAGCAGGGTTGTTCGTTCGTTACTTTGTTGAACTTTTTGTTTTTATGGTGCAGGGTTCTTTTCCATAAATTTCAATGGATATATTCGTATGTTTGGTTCACTGTTAAAATACACAGTGCATTTGTATACCAGTGGCATTTTATGAAATAATGCAAAAAAATCTTTATATTTTGCAGTCCATTATAAAATTGTGAGTCTATCCGAAATGTTTCTTTTTTTTGTCTCTCTATCTGTTCATAATTTTGGTAAATCATCCTTGCAGGGATGTAAAAAAGGAAATAAAAATGATTGAAAATTGAATCTTTGTTCAGTTTGCTGGTTTATTTAAAATTAAATGATATTTAATTAAATTCTTGTAGTGAGTTGGTGTGAGGGAGAAAATACAGACACCTGAACATAGATGGCTGATTTAAAATTTATTAGTGGAAAAGGCATCTATCTTCTTTAATATTCGCATTATTAAAAATGATAGCGTATAGTCTGCGAGCCACAGAACATGCATACTAAGCAGCTATCTCTTTCCTAATGATCAAATAATTTTGTTTTTTAAGGTCAGCTTTGACTGGAATCTTTACATAACTAATAAACCACTTTTCCTGTTATTGCAAAGCAATCAGTGTAAGATTGTTGTGATATGGTTTGGAAACAAAGCATTTAAATGTTAAGAGCTGTATTTAATTAAGTGGAATGTTTGCTCTTCAGATTAGTTATCCCTATACATAACTTTATTATAACAGCAGTGTAAACCACCATCTCTTCCTTATTTACCTTTTCCTTGCCAGAAAAAAATTCGAAATCTTTATCTGTAGTCATGTTCATTTCAACCTGGTTTACTGACTATATGGAAGCATGTTCATATCTGCAAACTGGCATCATAATAGCTGCCCCATGGAGCTTCAGAGCCAAACATGGAACCATGTAGAGCAAAGCAGAGTTGCGCTGCTTCAAGCATACAACTATTACATACTCATATAAGTGTGCACAGTGGCAGTTGGTACTCAAACCCTTTATGATTCTGAGAAATTCATCGTGAGTTGAATTTACATTTACGGTTAAAGCATTCAGCAGGCATTATCCAGGGTGACTTACAGAATGCCTCTTGATAGAACAAATAAGCAATATTCTAAGAACACAATTCAACTAAAGTACTGTTTTAGCATGGATAGAAGTGATGTTGTTGCTATATTCAGTTGACTTTATGTGATGGATTCTGATTAAGTTTGGCAGAAAAGATATACCCGATCATCACAATCATTTGCTTCCAAAAGTTACATTAGGCAAGGCAAGGCAAGTTTATTTATATAGCACCTTTCATACACAACGGTCATTCAA
>JAUZSU010130601.1:0-16809 GCA_034780255.1 Parotocinclus maculicauda
TGTGTGTGTGTGTGTGTGTGTATGGTTTATCTTACATGCAGATGTGTTCTATATCATACATGCAGATAATGACACGTTATCATTAAAACTGCCTGTAGATTACATATGAGCCATTGAGAGTATATAGTTTTATATTAAATACAGCATCTGTTCGAGCATGTTATGCCTTATCAAAGGTTCTAGCTTCATTTCTAGTCGGTGTGCAGACGAACTTCTAATTGCTGTCTGAATTGTATTGGGACATCTGGACTGAGTGTATCAAAGCCGGCAAAGCGCGTCCCAGTGGCTGCCGAAAAAAATCATCTGAGTTAATTAGCGCGATACATGTTTAATTAAAGCCAATTACAATATCTAAAATTACCTAATCGAAACCTGTTTTTTTATATCATGAAGGTGCCCCCGATGCCTGCTGTTCACCGTACGATTACTGCAGCTGATATTTTTGGTACCTTACAGCTTGATATATTGTTTGCAAATTAGTGTAATTTCAGAACCGAGCGCCAAACAATTATTATTATTATTATTATTATTATTATTATTATTATTATTATTATTATTAGTAGTAGTAGTAGTAGTAGTATAACCCTTTTATTTAACGTAATTGATGTAGAATACACAAATTATAAGATACATTATGCAAACAATTTTAGCACCTCGTTGCTCTCGTTTACATTTGCTTGCTTTCAATGTAAAAACTTTAAAAACGGTTTTTAAAACAGTGTAATAAATCCGTCAATGGTAAAATATATCACAAGGCATGCAAATTCAGTGATCAGTTCACGTGAAGTCATGAAATTTATTTAAAGTAGAAAAGTGCCAAATAGTGCCAACACTGGACTGAAGTTGAAAACTGCAATACAAAAACTGAGCAAAAGGAGGCGCTCTCTATCAAATTTCACGCACTAAAAAGACGGGGCACGCATGTCATGCAAATGTGCGTTTTGTAAAAAAAAATCATCTTCACTTTTCACCTCTTTCCGCGCTCCTCTCAGTTTCACTCCACACTTTTGAGAAGTCATTAACACTTTTATTACACCAAACCATTCTCACCAGGATCTTTCTTTCTAAATGTCTTATTTCTTTTAAAGACTAAATGCGTGTGTGCTTGCTATAAATTCTCATTCAGAATATTTAAAACATACATCCAGAACGCTGATGTTGTCAGATCTACCTCCCTACTTGCCAAATCACTTAGATAAGAAAATTAAAATATTACGTTCAATATTTGTCTGCAGTTCTATTCTTGCATCGTATTTGCTATTCTTTATAGAGGGAAGAGTTTATATGCGTTTTAACATATTTAAGGAGGAACAGGTTTCTTTTTGACTCCACTTCCTACAGAAGCTCAGCAGTTCAGCATCACAGTGCTGAATGATTGATTCACTACGCTCCTGCTCACCATCTCCTCTCTTTATCTCCCTCTCTCACTCCCTTACACACACACACACACACACACACACACATACACGTACACGCACGCTTAATAAAAGGTCTACAAGTGTGTTATCGTTTTACCACGTTTGTCTGATTTTGGACGAAGCAATTCGACCCTTTTGTTCTCGCCGGCACCTCTGCGCACTTGAACCGCGTCTTAACGCGCTATTCGATATAATGGAATAATGGCGAGAGGAAGACTGGACTTCTCACTACATTACACTATATTAGCTCTGTGATTGGTGGTCCATAGATCAGATCACACTGAAAGCCCCAGGGTTGATTATTAGGAATCCATGGGAGGCCAAGAAGGATTTCTATTATGTTCCAACTTGTCGAAGCTCAAACGGGCTGAACTGACATCCCCTCATCAACTAACACTAACGCGCATTTGGAAACGTTGGGTGACACTTTCTTGCACATTCTTTTTTTTTTGTTTTTGGGATCAGCCACTGAGCAATTATTTCAATTTTACTTACTGAAACCAGCTGTCATCGATTTGTGGAAATAAAACATTTTGTGCAATTTATAAACTACTATAAACCCATAGGTTACAGCAGACATTTCAACAAATGTGTGTTACCGTGTTCTTGGTTCTTACAGCTGTATCCTATTTCTATGCAAATGTCCATCGAAAAGTATCCTACAGGTTGACATTGCTGGACTAGTAGGATCAATTTCAAATAATTAGTACCACATACTATGTCACCCTAATTATCACCCGTCCATCATACGGTTAAAACTTTTGCCCACTTCTACAGGAATATCTCAAATATATGCAGCCATGGTAAACACACAGTATGCGTAGCGAATCCAATAGCTCCATTAATTGGCACTATCCAGTACGCGTTTAGGGATTCAAAGTGGCCCGTTGAGACCCGTAGAGTGCGTACTATTTAGTACGGCAGTATGCAGGGTTCAGGGACGTGCATGCTCGGGACATTTAGGGGCGATTTCTGTGGTGTAGGTGGGGGTGAATAGGAAAAAGGCTGACGCGGGGAGGACAGCTGGGCAAGCGGCCATCTGAGCGCCTACTCTGCGACATCTGGGAAACCTACTGGCGCGCGGCACGCGCGAATCGGTTGATGTCGCTATTTAAATGCAAATGTATTTGGGGTTTTTTTGGAGGTCGAGGATCGTCGAAGCCTCCGGCCCGTAAATGCGCACAAAAGGAACACTTCGTGTGCACAATAACAGAGGGAGGAGGGCTCGTCTCTATTCCTTGCGAGGGGTCTTAGCGAACACACCAAGGAAAATCTTATTCAGAGCCGCGCACCTCCTGCCTGAGCAACTTTGGCTTTGTGCGCTCTTGGCTGGTAGCACACTTTGCGCACAGAAGCTCGCACATGGGCGACATCTAGACTCACACAGACACACACTTGTGTTGTTAATAATAATAATAATAATAATAATAATAATAATAACAATAATAATAATATTATTATTGTTATTATTATTATTATTATTATTATTATTATTATTTGTCCAAAAAGTGTTAGCAATTTTAAACTTCTGTTTTCTAACAATGGTATAACAATTTTGGACTTCTAGCAGGTGTCTTTCAATTTAATAACAGCTAATAACTGACGCTTTAAATATTTTACATAATAACAAATGCAGGCTTCGTCCTAGGTTTTAATTTGAATTACTAACATTTTAATTATGCAGTTGCAGAAAAGCAATTAAATTGTTACACAGGTCAAACCTCATTGAGGCTAAAACCGTAAAACTGCATCGTGTGCTCGAAGCATGTCGGAGTGCGGGCAAAAGTTGGAGGATTATTGTATTTAGTGCACGCGTTTTCGGCTCCAGATGAGGCTGGAAAATGAGCTGAGATGGATGCAGGCGGAGCAGCTGATTCTCTCTGGCCAGATGGCTCCTGAACACAGATTTGCATTCATTTTCGCCTTAATATCTTCCAAAATGGAGGGGCAGCTGCATTTGTTGTCAAATAAGGTTTAAAACTCCCCTTTTTTCAGGACGGGATCGTTACCTTCGCGATGGGATTGTTGAACTCTTTTCCCCTCCTCCCTCCCCTCTCTCTAGTCAACAGTATCAGCTTTAAAAGGATTTAGGCTAAAACCCTAATTTGATAATCAGATTGAAATCGCTTTGGTGTGTAATCTGTATTAAAGATACTGTAGATTGCGTTTAGCCAACCAGGGAGGAGCTATTGAAAATTTTCTTGGACTGGAGGTTCAGTTTTGGGATTATAAAAAATAAAACATAGATACAATTTTGCACGTTAATAACGAATTATATTTATTGTTACAGGTTGACATGATTTATCTTGGAAAACGAACAGCAATAAAACACAAAGGAGACTCAATAAAAAACAAAGCTGAAATAGTCATAATTTAATTCACCAATAAATAATTGTATACCGAGTTTAAAATAATACATGGGCTATTCCAGATCCTAATTTTGTTTTGCATAAGAGAGTTTTAATCGACCAATACTAAAATAGTTATAAAATATAATTTTATTACTTACGTATTCAAATGGACGTGCAGGCAAGTAATGGACTTTTCAGCCGAGCAACAGCTTTGATAATTGACTTATCTTTAGCAATAGTCATTAACCCCCAACACTAGCACAAACAGATTGCTCTCTCTCTTTCTCTCCCTCCAAAACACACATCTTTCTCCTTCTCTTTCTCTCTTTCTCCTCTCCGTCCTCGCATCCCTCCCTCCAGTGCGCATTGCTCTGGCTCCCCAGATAACCCATCGGAGGCTCGATTTTCAACCATTCATTAAAATATTAACATCAATACACACCCTGGCAAGCGGGTAAAAAGGAAGGAAACACCTTAGCACCCCCATATCATAAACCTAAATAAGCACTGGGCGCATTATTGTCCTTAAAACGCTCTATTTATTATAAAAAGGGCTCATGGAGAGAGAGAGGGTGGACGCAGAGCATCCCACGAGTCCATCCAGTTTTCAGATGTAATTTTAGCACGATTTGCAAAAAGCAGCGCTTTTCTGGGAGTGTGTGTGTGTGTGTGTGTGTGTGTGTGTGTGTGTGTGTTACACTCTTCTATTTCATAATTTGTTTATCTGTTATTGTGTACTTACAAATAACATCTAAGCCACCCAAGCAGGTCGGGTTCCTTTTTGACTCTTGGTCTTTCAAAGAGAGTTTTTCACCCTAGGCTTACTCAATTTGGGATTGACATTATAGATAATTTAGAGCAATTATCCTAAACACATTTCTTTGGAATGTGGGAGCAAACCAGAGTACCTGGAGCAAAGTCCAAATTCTAAAATCAGGATTGAGAAGGGAATCTCTGGAGCTGTGAGGCAACCAACTTTGTAGGAACTATTTGGGACCCTTTTCTGTTCTGGTGCATAAAGCATCCATAAAGGCATACATGGCCAGCACAGAGCCCTGAAATAACCCCCATCAAACACTCTGGGATAAACTAGAATGGAGGTTGTGAGCCAGACCATCTCTTCCAACATAAGTGTCTGATCATAAATGCTTGTTTTAGAAGAATCCCCACAGACACAGTCCAAAACCTTGAAGAAAGCCTTCGCAGAAAAGTGGAAGCTCTTGTAACTGTGAAAGGGGACCAACTGCATATTAATGCCACTGGATTTAGTAAAGTAAAGCTCCTGTAGGGGTTAGGTGGAGGTGTCCCAGTATTTTGTTTATATTATGTACATCCTAACAATCAACAGACCCAGTGTAAAACAAAAACTCAATGTAGGACAGAACTGATGGGTATCTGATAGCAGAGCTGTTTTGCTTATCATAGTCTTTTGTTACTCGGCTTTTAACATGGAATTAATAACAGAAAGAAACAGGAAGTGATGCTTCTGTTTTGGAAAAAAATCTAATACATAATTGTATTCATCATTTACATATTGCAGACATTTGTTTATGCGCATATTTATCATGAAAATGTTACACACACTAACACTGTGTTAAAAAAAAACAATAACACAGCACAGGTTTTTTAAAACTTCATTTGTAAGTAAGCATGTTCAATTATGTCAAAATTCTGCTAAAGAAGGTCTGCTTATTATCTGGAATGTTTTAAGCATTGTGTGGATCAGTAACTTAGTCACACTTCACTTTTAAGAATACAAAATAAATAATTTCTAGATTAGAAAATAACATTAAAAGCACTGTATTGTTTTCCACATCAAACTATCAGAGACCACTCCTGATTATTAAAGGTAAAATTACTTTAAGAAATAATTTCCTACCATCGTCCCGCCAAATAACACCTGTTGCTAGCGACCTAAGACTTAAGAATTGTAATAGGAAATAAAATGTCTTAGATGTATCTTATTCAGGTCGGAATGACAGAAAACCACTGAACCCTTGCGACACCTGCTGTCAGAAAAGGGAATGACATTCTTGTTTTTGCTTTTGGTAAGGGTTTCAAGTTTAAGAAGAGATCTAAAATGCGTAAACACATCAAACAATGATATTTACTCACCGTTTTTGGTTGCGGTTATTGTGATGGTTGTTGGGCGGTAAGGAACCGCACTATCGTTCGACTTTGCCCGACATGTGACCTGTAGGTTTGTGTCTGTCACCTGACAGGATTGTTGATCAATGTTACACACCATAGAACTGCAGCCTGTTTGTGGATCTACAAAACACAAATAATTAACATCATTAAAAGCAATATGAACGAGTTTGCAGATAGAAAGTGTGATCTGGTGCTGCAAATCTTTATATATTCAGAAGATCAGTGGTCATGTGATCGATCTGTTATTCATAACTATTCGTAACGAGCATGAACAGCTTTGTGTGGGACCTGTGGAAAGGTTGGAACAAACTGTAGAACTGTTCCACTCCACGCTGTAGCCGTCCTGAACGCAGCAGGACAGAACGATGGGTTCATTATTACACTTCACAACTTTGTTGTTTGTCGTTTGCAAACTGGGATACGGCAGTACTGTAATTCTCTTCGAAGCAACGTAGGGCAGCGAGTTCCAGGTCGTTGTGCATGCATATTCACCTGAGGAGGTACAAAAAACAGAGGGAAGAATAACAAAATGACAGATTTTAATGATTTTACATATGTAAAAAAAACCAAAAAACACTTTCCTTAGTCCTCTCAGTGTGGGCATGTTAAGCCTTAGCAACAGAGACATGTATTGGATTTGATTTTTGTTTTTTCTATGTACGGTCTTCTTAATTTAATGACCCTAGTTATTGGATCAGGTGTGTTGGGAGCAAGAAAAACACTAAAATGTGTGGAGCGCTGGAGTTTCAGGACCAGAATTGAGAAACACCGGTTTACCAGAACAGAGGTTCATGTTTCTGGCTGGTACCAAACAACTAACTTTCTAAAGAAGAAAAACCCAACACTAACACTAATCTCCCGCCAGCGGCAACACAGAGCTCAGATGCTTTACATAGCCAATTACCTAAACTGTGGATTTGTATCATTTGTTTATAGCTGTTAATTTAAGTCCCTGAACAAACAGGATCTAATCATCATGCTTGATAAGATTAACATCTTGGCCACCCAAGCAGGTCGGGTCTTGTTTTGAGTCTTGGCCATTCCAAGATTTCTTCCTTCTACCTTTAGGGATTTTCCTTGCCACTTTTCGCTCTATTCTTGCTCAATTTGGGATTGGCCTTTTCAGAATATATAATAGTGTGAAGCTGCTTTGAGACGACGTTCCATTATAAAAAGCGCTATAAAAATAAATTTGACTTTGACTTAATCATTCTTGACTTACCGCTGTCTCCGGAAGTGACATTGTTCACAGTAAGGCTTGAACCTGATTGGTGTAGATTACTCCCATCCTTGCTCCATACTATGGCACTTTCTCCTGAAATGTTACAGCTCAGGATCAGATCGTTTTCAGGATACACGACCTCTTTACCATAGAGCCCGCCCTGTTCTGAAAGGAAAACAAAGAAAAACACATGCCTGACGCTTCTTAAGGCCCTTTATTATATTATCAGTAGTCTATGGACCCTCTCAAAAACAGGGAGCATCGTATGTATCCATCTCAAACAAAGCATAGAATAGGGAAATCTGGTTTAACAAACTAGTTTTCTAAACGCTTTGTCAACAGTAAACAATAAAAGTGACCTTTTATTCAGTGAACAACAGCATGGGGTTATTCCAGTTTAGAGACACTGATTTAGTCAACAATGGTTTGCTTAGATCTCAGAGAACAAAGTGTCAGACCATACAAACCACACTGTATCAAACTGGTCTGCATGACTGTCATCCCAGAAGGAAGTATCTTCTAAAGATGATGCTCAAGAAAGATCACAAACAGTTTGCTGAAGATCAGCAGATTAAGATCATGGATTACTGGAACCATGTCCTGTGCTCTGATGAGACCAAGATCAACTTATTTGGTTCATGGTGTCAAGCGTGTGTGACGAGAACCAGATGAGGAGTACACAGACAAGTGGGTCTTACCTACAGATAAGCATGGTGATGGGAATGTCATAGTTTGGAACTGTATAAGTGCTGCCCCCTGTAGGGAGCTACAGTTTATTCAGGTAATCATGAATACTGACATGTACTGTAACGTACTGAAGCAGAGCATGATCCCCTCCCTTCAGAAAATGGTCCACAGGGCTGTGATATGGTAACAACCCCAAACACACCTCCAAAACAACCACTGCCTTACTAAGGAAACTAAGGGTAAAGGTCGAGCACGTCTCCAGACCTAAACCTTATTCAGCGTCTGTGGGACTTTCTTTAACAGAAGGTGGAGGAGCACAAGGTCTCTAACATCCACCAGCTCTGTGATGTCATTATGGAGAATTGAAAGAGGATCCCAGTGGTTACCAGTGAAGCTCTAGTGATCTCCATGAACAAGAGAGTTAAGGCAGTGCTGGAAAATAATGGTGGAAACACAAAATATGGACACTCTGGGAACAATTTGAGAATTTTCATATAGGGGTGTACTCACTTTTGTTGCCAGCGGTTTAGACTGTGTGGTGTTATTTTGAAGGAACAGCAAATTTACAGTATTATAAACTCAAAGTGTCAAGGGATTAAAGTGTCAGACTTTCAGTGTTGATCCATTAAAAGGTCTGATAAAACCGTTACAAAAATGTTAGGGGTGTACTTACTTTTGTGAGAGACTGTAGGTGGTATTAGTGCTGTAAAATATTAATTCACTCGCTTCTACATCGTTTCGTACCTGTAACGTCTTTAAATGGTGCACGATGCTGAGATTACAGCGGATTTCCCACTTACTACATACCGTATCTGATCTAATTTCTAATCACTTTGTCAGATCTTTGTAACAGAGTAAAAGTATTTATCACTATGTGTGATGCACAGAGAACAAAGCAGAATCACACGAATATAAAGCAGCAAAATGGGTTGCATCAAAGGCCATAAATCTACATTACAATTCCAGCACAGGCAGAAAATGAAACGATGCAATAAACATAATCACAGGGTAAATTAGGAGACTAAAACAGGGTTAAAAACCAGAAAAATTAACCTTTAATTTATGGGTAAATACAAAATATTACCATGATATTACCATAGAATTACTTCAACATTATGAAATATCTTATGTAAAGTGCTACAGAAATAATATTCAAGCAGGAAATCAGCTTAGCAGTTTAATGTACATTAACTTAAATTATAATAACTATAAATATTTGAAAAAATATCAACCATGGGACATTTCTGCTGGCTTACATTTCTAACACTCACAAACTATTCCAGATAAATAAATTGGTTAATAGGAACTATTTCTTAGAATGTTATTTTATTTAAACAGCTGAATACGCTATAAAATCTCATTACCGTTTTTAACTTTCATTTCTGTTATACAAACAAACCACTATTTAAAAATAAAAGTGAATAAAGATCACAGTGATATTAATAGTTACCTGAGGAGACTCACCTTTTGCCAATCAGCTCACCTTCACACTCTTAATTTAAAAGGAAGGTTTTGTGGAAGCTCTTAGCGACTTTACATTACATGATGAATGCGCTGGAATAACCAGTCCAACAGATAAAAGATTGAGGAAATAAGAGTACCAGATACTCATACTGAGCATGACGACATTCCAAATGTAAACAAACAAATCATTTGAATGGCATGCAACCACGGGAGAGACTAGACCAATACATCGCTGTTTTTATCTTACATAATCGTAAGCTGTTCACTATGACCATTGATGATTTCAGTCAAAAGCAACTGTTTGCATAACACTGATTATTAAAACACGTTCATATTTATTTATTAAGTCAATGTCCCAATTTTGTGGATAAAAAAAACAACAAACAAAAGAGCAAATGCAAAGTGAAAGTCAGAACAAGTGTACATTTTAGGCTCCAAACAAGGTCGTGCGATTACTGTGTTTCAATAATCAGTGATATGCCCCAAAAACATAAATACAATTTAAAAAAAAATTTTTTTTTTATTTTAAAAAGTGAACTACAATCCCAAATCCTCTTGAATATTGTTAGTTTGTAGAAGATGAATCGGGGCAGAATAATCTCCTGGGTTAGTAGAAATAAGACGTAAATCTACCCTCTGTGTTACATAAGGAACGCTGTTAGGATTGTTTTTAAAGACAGGAGGTATGGAATGTATTGGACGATATTTAATACTCTTGGTCATCCATGGTTGTATTTAAGAACACTACAGCTCGATGGGTAAAGTGGTCAGTCTTTTGCCCCACGTTCAGCTGGAAAATTACCACAAAAGTCCCTCTATTTTTTCCTCCCTCAAATCTAAATAACCAGCAAAAACAGTGATCTGTTAGAGTTCTTGTTGGATGGGTTGTGTGTACCCGGGTGGAGTTTAAAAGATATAAGAAGAATCATACATGTGTAATGCAATTTCCTACTGAAATTTTATTTATTTTATTTATATATTCCCATCCCATAAAAGCTTGATTGGCACAAAAGTTAGCAACCGACCGTCATTAGATCCCAAACATTTGTCACTAAAGACGATACGGTTCCAATCTGTAGCACTCCAGCTTTCTCGTTCATGACTCCACTGCAAACGGAGGCGACGGTAGCTGGCTGTCCATGGCAAAACACGTAATGGGCACCATGACTACAAATGTCCTTCTGTCAAGCTCCTGGAAATGGTCCGGTCACAGACAGGGGTGTGTAATGAAGGTGCCCAATGTGTCTGAATGGTAGATAATAGATAGATAGATCCTCTCCACTTGGGGTCTGTCTGGGCCGCTTTGAGCCTGTTCACTGTAGGTCTGTCCAATCTTATGAAACCACTGCTTCCAAAACCTCCTAACAGCTAGATCAGACCAGCCCAGATGGAAACTATTTGTATAAATGACCATCCTGCTTCTCTCAGTCTAATGATGCCCGGTCTGAGTGTCTAATCTGACTTTTAGGTCCTGATGCAGGCACACCAGTGGACCAACGCATCATAAATGGTAGCAAGTGGTGGAAAGCATGAAGCCTGGTCCTGTAGTTGATGATCTACATGATCTTTAACTTTGCAGGGTCCTCACTCTCTCAGGCTTCCTTTAGCACCTGGCGTTGCAACCTTTCTGGTTCCAAGTCCACAAGTCGTAGGATCAGGGCAAGGTTATCAACCTGCAAGAAGATTGCAGCTTTCTTAAACGCTGGTTCTTCAAAAAAAAAGTGCAAAAGCTTAAGGGGCAGAACTTACCTTAAGCTCTGTCCTACAACCAAAACCCGACCCCAGAGTCTGCAGAGGAAAGCGGAAACCATCAGGACCCAAACAGACGTGTTTTGGGATTCAGATCCCAGACGTCAGAGAGGTCTGCATGGTCAAACCACGCTGAGACCATCGATTTGCTGTAGAGCAGAGCATATAAAGATGATTAGACGATTGATTAGACAATTAGTTGGATAAGAGCTGGACTCGTCCCTCACCCTCTCCAGCAGGGTTATCTCTTGGCCCAGAGACTCTATCAGAGCTTCTGCTCCCTTCAGCTCTGTTTTCCTCTCCATTTTCATTTCCTACACAGGAGTGAGAGCGTCACGAAAACAGACAGGAACGCAGTAACTATGGTGACTACGGTAACGTACCATCCTGAGGGTCTTGTTGTTCCGCACAATGGCAGCGCAGGAATCCCGAGCTTTGTTGATGGCGTCCCACAGAATCTCTGTCTGCGCCACCAAAGTGTCCCGCTGCTGCGTGACGCCCTGCAGCTCCTCCAAACTGGCCTCGTAGCACCGCTGCAGGGTGCCAGGACCCCTACAGACCTGAATTAACCAAAAAACATATACAAATAGGTTTCTATTATTATTCATAATAATTATTCAGGCTCAGATCCAATCCAATGCACATTCATAAAAATCTCTTTAGTTGAGTCATTAATTGATTACCCTTTTTGTCCTGGGACCTCCCTCATCTCCAGCCTCTCGTGGGGTCTCCTCAGCCTGCTAACGAACAACAATACAAATAACACAACACGTCAATCTTGGTATGAACTTAATTGTAGTGACTGTTAAGCCAAAAAAATGTTACATTACCCCCGTTTAACGACAAAACCCTAATGACCATAACAATTAATTGCATAATTAATTAGGACTCACCCTCGCGAGTTTTTTGTGGACGTATCCGCACACTTCATTAATCACATACACCAGAGTCAGCATCGTTCTGCTCTCCTCCGACTCCGAACTTCAAATGAACTGTTTACCCTTTGAACACCTCTCGCCCGAGTCTCCGCTATGACGTCACAGTACACTAACAGAACGCTCGCGCGCGTGGAGAAGATTCTAATTCTTGATTCCGGCGGTAAAGATCTAAAGCATTTACCGTTTTAATCAAATCCTTTTCCCGCAGTAAATACTTATGGAAATAAAGCTTAAATGACTATATATTACAATATTTTTATTGCTGCTAATTTATTTATCTCTGTTTTTGTTACCTGGTGGGAGTTTTTTCTTTAATGGGTGTTTAAAATGAAAAATAAATGAATAAATAAAATAATAGGAACAGAAAGTAGCACAATCAACCCACAGAAAAATAAAATAAAAATGAATTAATCAACTCATTATTGTAATTACTGTTATTCTTGTTACTATTATTAATATTATTGTATTTATTGTTATTATTCCAATATAAAAATCATGGTGATGGTGATTATTATTTTTTATTTCTTTAATTATTCTTATTATTATTACCATTTTTTAAATTGCTGTTGTATTAAGATTATTCATTTTAACATCATTATTATTATTATAATTGTTATTTCTATCATTAATATTACTAATATTATTGTTTTATACATATGATTACTAGTACCAATATTATTGTCATTATTCCATATTTTAGTTGTATTAACAGTAATTATTTTTATATTACTAATAATATATTAAAGATACTTATAATTATTATAACTATGATCAATATTATTGTCGTCACTAAACAGTTTTTAATAACATTATTTTTGATCTTTTAATATTATATATATATAAATAAATATTATTACTATTTTTAAAATTATTATTTAATTAAACTATTTTTTACTATAATTATTAATATTAATATTATTACTATTAATATTATTACGATCATTAACTAAATGCTGCAAATAGCTTTTGTTAATATGACCATTATTATATTATTAATGTTTTTATTATAAGTTAGAATTATCAGACGTACTAAGAGAACGATTTCTTATGGTTCTTTAGAATTTAAAGCAAAGCGCTAAATCAACCGTTTAGAAAAGTTCTGGTGAGGAGCTGTGGTGTTTAATCCATGTGATATTTGGACATTTCACCCAGACCCCAGAGAGCAGTGTTTAATTATAGAAATGGAGATTAACCGCTCACCAATAAGCTCAAAGAAAGGAAAACACATAGTGTCCTCAGGCTCCTCCTCCTCCAGCTCACCTTTACTTGTGTGTGTGTGTGTGTGTGTGTGTGTGTGTGTGTGTGAGAGAGAGAGAGAACCTGTGAATTTACATCTGATGGGAACACTGACTTTTTATAAAAAGAATATTTAATATGATAAAATACCAGGAGGACAAAAAGCACGCCTCAAAGCGTCTGTACAAATTCCACTCGGGGTTAAAATCATCAGATTAGAATGAAAAATGAACATTTTTAGTGTCGGAGTGTGTTACACAGAACGCTGTTTGCTTGGTGTCTCACTATTTAATAAAAGTCCTGGAGTTCCAGTACGGTGGGAGATCGATCCAACTGTTCCAAAGCTTAATATTCAGTTAATAAAAGAAATGAAGAGGATTTATAAAGATCTAAAAACTGAGCTTCATCATCACCATCATCAGCATCATCGTCAGGAAGTCAGGGGAGCTGTGGAAAAAAGGAAAACAAATATGCAGTGTGTCTGAAAAAAAGCTTATAATTTAAAAAATAATAATAATAATATAACTTCAAATAAAGTATACTAAAGAAACTGCAAAACATGAATGCAAGAGAAAATATTAGAGACGACTAAAAAAAGGGGAAAAAAGTAATGAAATGTAAGTGTGCGTTAGACGGCTGGACGGTCCGGTACAGGGCTGGGTAACAGATTACTCACCAATAATAAACACTGCTCATTCAGTAACGCTGAGCTCTCACACCCAAAGCTCTGCTCACCATCCTACGAGCTACAGTGTTATCGGTACGAGGCCTCTCCTTCACCGGCTGCAAGAACTCTATATACACACACACACACACACAGACACACACACAGACACACACACAGACACACACACAGACACAAGTTCACAGGGAACAGATCCAGAATGAGTCTGAGTTGTTAGTTGCAGTGTTTGTTGCAGGGGTGGAGATGGGAGGGGAGATTCAGTGAAACATTCTGTGGATGTAGGGGGTCGGTGCTAAACATTTTACAGCAGGGAATGGGCCAGACAGGGGACTTTTGTCTGATGAGAAATATCTCTAATAGCTCAACTTCAGTGTTAAAGAAATGTGATGATGAGCTTTTGTTCATTTAAGCTAAGAGATGAATGTGTATGAGACAAACGTCTGGACCCGGAACGTCTGTTTAATATACATCTATAAACAAACAAAACAGAATTCCACATGCAGAAACACAACATTAGGGAGTTCTTTCTTTAGTTATTCTTTATGTACCTGCACGTCTCGCCGCTTTGCCTTTGGCCTTATTACTGCCTTCAGATAGAGTCCTGGTTTTTAGCAGAGGGTGTCTGAGGGACAGGGCCTGCAATGCTACGTACACACACACACGTACACGTACACACACACACACACGTGTACACAAAGAGAGAGAGAGATGAAATCGCCTGTTCTGGACTTTTCTGTGCCAATTTGCTTCTTTTTGGCTTGTTTCTCTGGTGGGATGATTTGTGTATGTTTATGTGCACAGTTGAGTTTTATTTATTCTCTCATCGGTACTCAGAAGAGTTTAAATGATTAACAAATGGCTATAAACATGCATACAACATGCTATAAACCCACCTGCTGACGGGCTGGAGAAAACGCCGAGGGCGTGAGTGTTATCCACCCACTTAATCTTCATGCCTCCTTCACTGTTAAAATCACAACACCCAGCGTTAAGGACGGACCATTACAGCAGTTATGATGGTTACATGGTGAGCAATTCGACTGGTCTGTGACTAAGCAGCCTTATAATCAGCAGGGGGCGCCAGTTCATCCCCAGTTCCCTCCCTTAAACTCGTTTGTTCCCCATCTGAACACTAATTACTAGTACTGGATCAGTTCTTGGCCAGAACCTTACCAGAATTAGAATCTCATCAGTACCTTATTCATACTTCATCTGTACAAAACTAGTATTTAATCGGGACTTTATTACTTTGTTTATTCAGTATTTTATTAGAATTTAATCAGTAAGTGATTAGTATTAGATTGTTACTTGTTACCCAGAACATGATTTGTGGTTCAAAATGTGATTTGTGGTAAATCAATACTCTTAGCATTTAATCAGAGCTTTCAGTATTTATTCATTAGTTTTTTACAATTTAATCAAAACCATATTAGTATTTGATGAGCACATGATTAGTATTTGATCAATACGTTTTGTATTTAATCCACATTTAAATATTTATTAGTATTTAATCTGTATTTCATCTGTGCTTTATTGGTATTAAATCTGTATTTGAATAGTAATGTATTAGCATTTAAATAGTAATTTATTAGTATTTAATCTGTATTTTATCGGTATTTTATCGGTACTTTATTAGTATTTATTCTGTATTTGAATAGTAAACTAATAGTATTTAATCTGTACTTTGTTAGTATTTAATCTGTATTTGAATAGTAAATTAATAGTATTTAATCTGTACTTTGTTAGTATTTAATCTGTATTTGAATAGTAATGTATCATTATTTAACTAGTATTTAAATACTAATTCCTTAGTATTACAGTAGCGGTGTTTTTGTTACATTGGTATCGATGTAGATTTGTGCTCTCGTTTGATTTGGGTGAACAGAGGTAACGTTTGAGGGTAAGGATTGGGAGGCGTGTTTGGTCCCGGATCACCTGCACCCTGCGAAGGCGTCCAGCAGGTCGTCCGTTTTGAAGATGGAGGGGAAGTCGTAGATCTCGATGACGTGTGTGAACTGGCCGTGGTCGATCCAGATGTTCTCGTAGCTGGAGTAATCATTGTGTGTGTGTTCTATCAGCGGTGCTTCTTCCTTCAGATGAGCCGTTATCTGCTTAAACACAAACAAACACCATATATAAACACCTGCATATCCTCCCATAGTTAAACACCATTCTGCTCTCTGACCTCAGGGTACAACTCATCCGTCTCCCCTTCATCTCGCCTGGGGGAATCCGTCTGGGTTTGAGGGCACTCGTCCTCCAGACTCATGGCCATGAAGTAAGAAACGGTATGATCCCCATCGGTAGGCTCCGCCTCCACCTGAACGGCCGGCTCAGGTTCACTCGCCGAATCGTCGGTGCCGGTGCTGGAGATGCTGAGGCTCAGGGAGCAGCTGGAGGAGCTCGGGCTGGCCTCACCCTGGGTTTTTCGGAGAGCCCGGGGGACATACACGGCTTTATCGGGACGTCTGACCCCTCTGCCCAGAGTTGGACGGGATTTAACCTCCATCGCCCCGTTGATGGCGCAGGACTGCTTACATAACCTCGGGTCTGTGTCACTGCTGTACTCGTCCTCTGATAACCTGTATACACACATACATACATATACATACATATACACACACATATACATACATATACATACATATATATATATATATATATATATACACACAAAACAGTTAGTTCCGACCTCACAAACTGATTGATTGAGAAGTGTTCTAGGGTTACTAGCACGGGCACGGCTTTCTCACACTAAAGCTGTATCACTCCGCAGACGCGTTGCCTAGTAACGGCATATACACACAAACGTCCGTCACTGGACACCGGTGAGAATAATTACAATATGCTTGTCCAGTTATTAAATGACCATAAAAAGTATATATTATCTCAAAATACCATTATTAAT
>JAUZSU010130612.1:0-16808 GCA_034780255.1 Parotocinclus maculicauda
GAAAGAGATTAATTTAATACAATTTGGAATAAGGCTGTAACGTAACAAAATGTGGAAAAAGTGAAGCGCTGTGAATAATTTCCGGATGCACTGTATATAGATAGTGCACATATATAGCTACAATCATTATAAGCTCATATTCTTAGATTTGCAGTTATACATGTACCAATTAAGCCATGTACAATATAATAGCATATTACAATACTACACACACACATACACACACACACATTTATATATATATACATACAAAACAGCTAAAATATATGAAATATGAAAGTGTTACCAAAAAACATTAACTTATACTACTGAACTTACCGTGTGGCAGCAGTTTCTGGAGTGGTTGGTTTGATTTCATGACTATTGTGTGCATCATTCTACTCAAAAACATAAACAATTTCGTATTTAGTTTAGTGTACTGTGAAATGCTTATTAAAAAATATGATATTCTTTTCTGCTTGGTGTTATTTGTTTTTATTTTTTATTTTTACATGTGGTGGAGTGAAAGAAAAAAGTCTCAAATAATAGACATACTTGAAATTGGTACTTATTTACAGTAGCAAATAATGTAATTTGTGTGTTTGTGAGAAAGGAATGGTTGTTTTTTTAGGATAATAAACAACCTGGTTAAAGCTTAAGACCCCAAAACATATAACAGTTATAAATGCAAACCCTTTGCATTATTGAGGTCTATCAGTGTTACTTTGCACACATTGCACATATTTGCTCAGGGTATGCATACAATTCGAAAAGGGAGCACATTGGCTGGACCAGGTTTTTGTGTGTGTGTGTGTGTGTGTGTGTGTGTGCTGCAATGGATTGTTGCTCTGTTTGGGTCTGGTTTGCTCAAACCCGTTTTAAGTAGGTTTGAAAATAAAATAATAAAACACAATTTTGATGCTTTGATCAGGTTACTACTTGATAAATGTTCTAAGGGGGAGGAGTACACAAAATGTATTTTTCTCTCAAGTATTGTTCACAAATGTGTCTAAATCCATGTTAGTGAGCACTTTTCTCCTTTGCCGAGGTATTCCATCCACCTCAAAGGTGTACCTTACGCTGGACACAATAAACACAAAAACATGCAGTGTTATCACACAGCACAATTTCACAAATGTCACAGGTTTTGCAGGACAGTCCATTAGAGCTGTCCATGTCCATGATTTAAATGTTTATTTATCTACCATACGGCTCCAAAGGTGTCTCAGAGAATGTGGCAGTGCATCCAACTGGCCTCAATTCCGTTGTGAATCAAGTGGCCCACAGTGGCGATGGGGTTATGGTATGAGCAGATGTATGTAATGGACAATGAACACTTTTTATCAATGGCATTTTGAATGAACAGAGATACCATGATGAGAGCATACTCACTCAGTATATGGGTGAATGTCACCCATTGGGCATGTTCAGGATGCTCTGGATCAGTATATATGACAGCGTGATCCAGTTGCTGATAATATCCAGTAACTTTGCACAGCCATTAAAGAGGAGTGGACAACCATTCCACAGGCCACAATCGTAACCTGATCAACTCTTTGCAAAGCAGATGTGTTGCACTGGGTGTGGCAGTCATACCAGATACTGACTGGTTTCCATCTGTGTAGAATATGATCCAGGTTATCTGGTTAACTGTTGACCTCTTTCAGTTGTCTGTTTCTTTCTGATAGATATATTTCATATAGACATATAAGGCAGCATATGGCATACAGCCAATATAAGTTTTAAAGTGCAATGGCAATGATTGTACTTTAAAAGGTTATGAAACTGGAGTTTATTTTCACCATATTTTAAAACTTGACTTGTAGATACACTTCACCCAGTAGTCTGCCATAACGGTATTCACGATTCCGGTACGCAAAGGGTTACTGCCGCAGCATCCAGTGCGCGTTCACGTGCCGGTGCTTGATTGGCTGCTGGCGGGCAGTGCGCGCTCCTTGTGCGTTCGCGCGGCGCAGTTAATCAGCGGCGGCGGACGACGAGTGCATCCGCTCCCACGCGCTCTGGATCTCGCACAACACCACCTTCTGCGGGACAATACACGCATGCATACACACGAACACACACACACACACACACACACACACACTGCGCACCAGCAGCTTAACACGCCATATTAGACTTTTACAAGCGTCGTTTTCAGAATGAGGCGAGAGAGCAAAAGCGCAAGCTGATTCTCATTCAAACTCGAATTACATTAGAACATGCACACAAAGACGAGATTTACACGTCATCAGCACTAGGCTGGACTTGCAAGTTTTTACAGTCTGCAAACTTCTGAAAAGGTTTTGAGGGATACATGCGTATGGTCGCATGTTTTGTTTTCATTCATTTTTTTAAAGGAAAGGCACTTCAGAGCAAATCGCTACAGCACTGTATATTTAACATTTTTTTTACATGATTATAGTCATCTTTTATTCTTACTTTGGCAATAATTCGAGACTTTCAGCAGATTCTAGGCTAGAAGATTATATGTTCTGCTTTAACTGCTGTATTTATTTTTCTAACTCGTGGGAAAACTTCACTCCAGCCACTTTTTTAAGCGTAATTTAAGATTTTATGGTTGCAGCATCTCCTTACTGATTAAAACAGTTCAAGTGAAGCTTCCAGGCATCCAGACGAAACTTCTTGCACGCGTAATCGGCGCGCTTCCCCTCAGCATCCCGTCAATGGCACCTCGAGCCTGAGCGCACCAGCAGAAAGCGCGAGAATGTTCCACCAGCTCTGTATGGTCACTAATGGGATTGCACTGTGACTGGGTGGATCGGAGGGAAGCCTGCTCTCGCACACACGCACACACACTCGCTCGGAGGTCCGTCGTTCGGCGCGGGGATGATCAGGATCTTCCCGGATTTCAGCGTGCAGGTGACGGCGGCGGGTGCGGGAGGCGCTGGGATGCCCGCAGCTCGAGTCCCGGGAGCCACCAATGGCAACCCGCAAAACGTCCAGGGACTGACAACGTACCAACAGAGGTATGTTCATCAACACAGATGAGTGTTCACTAAACTTAACCATGCAGTCATAATTTCATTAACTTGTGCGCTTTTAGGCTGCAGCCAAGTCTCATCCATTGTTTTTTGAAACCCTATAGATTAAGTATGTAAAACATAATTGTGTGGATCCAGTCATAAAAACGAACTGCTACACTTTCAGGTTTGACTGAATATATACCATTTCGTTTTTTTACTCTGTCAGGTGCACACATACTAAGGTACTGAAATTAAGGACTTTTACAGCCTTTTGAACCAAAGGTCCACTCAGCATGAAATATTTTATTCATTTTTATATCTAACAGCAACGCAGAAGTGAAATGTATAACTTTGGGTTAGGTGCAAATACATAAGTAAAAAAACCCAAGTAAAGATTTAGCTTTTTGCACTCTTTTTTGAACGGTTTCATTTTCATAATGTTCACATTAATATCTGATTGCCTCACTTGTGAAAAATATTCCTTTATTATAATGACGAGTTGATGAGTTTGAAAACTGCTTTGGACACATCTAGCTGCAAATGTTATAGTAAAGTTTTACACCTGCTGTAGACAGTCCACACATTGGATGTTATCAACCATTATCGAGCATTTGTAGATATTTTATCAAAAGGAAACACAACATAATACATAAATATATTTGCAATTTGCGATACATTCATTTTACAGAATCTCAGTTGAATCTTGAAATCACGACTTTACTGTAATGTTCAATTCCAATGTAACAACTCCACTTAAGACACTTAGTGCCAAAGGACACTGAATTGCTGCTTAATTATGGTCTTTACACTGTTAATGTAACAAGTTAGGAAATGTCTGGATCACTGTTATGATCTTGTCTAAGATGTTTATCCACTAGTAGCATATAAATCACACAAAGTAGTTGTTGGGGGGTGCACAATGTGCATGGGGACCAAAATATTTACATGTTCCTTAATGCGGTCCTATCTAAAGATATTCTAAATACACTGCTCACAAAATGAAGAGATATTTCATTATGGAATATTTCATTTTGAAGTATATCCCCATTTTTAGCAAGCAGTATATCTTAAACAATACAAGCTGCCTGCTCAAACTGTGCAACCTTTAACAACTTTTAGCTCACTGATCTAGACACTCACTTTGACTCTGCACTAATTCACTTTACTGGGATTTTAGAAAGCTTGTTAATGAGCCAAGCTG
The DNA here is from genome assembly GCA_034780255.1 of Parotocinclus maculicauda. NCBI lineage: Eukaryota > Metazoa > Chordata > Actinopteri > Siluriformes > Loricariidae > Parotocinclus > Parotocinclus maculicauda. The sequence goes on from JAUZSU010130612.1 coordinate 4,168, forward strand.
AAGCAGGTGTACAACTGGGAAATCCTAAACCATGAATTGAATCTCCATACTTGGAGTGAGGACTTGTTGACTTAGATTACCATGAAGCCTTAGTGTGACTGCGTATACACACGTCTAAACTTTCTGCAGTACATGTAAGCCTTTTTATTGTGTTCTATGGTCAATATCAGCAGGTGACCTTGACAGGTCAAAGGTTATTTGATTTTGGAGGCCAATTAGAAGGATGTTTCATCAGTCGTAGATAGGCTTAAAAAGAGAATAAGAAAATGACTAGATGTTTTATGACTAGATGTGATTGAAAAAGGTTCACATGTGTGGTGTAGGTCCATACAAGTTAAGAATATGGGAGTAATCAGTAATAAGAGTAAATTTTTGACAGACTGCTATTTACACAAGTTCTAGATACATTTCAACTATATCTTTTTCTTATCTGTTTTGGTCAATCAAGACATCCAGGCGCTATTATGAATCTTAGTGTCTTACTGGTTTTATTGGTGTATCATTTTGCACACATGACTTTACTGTATAGTAGTGCAACGGTTGAACAGTCATGGAAAACGAAAAAGCGTGCGCTGCTGTTTCTCTACCATGCATATTTGCAATTACGCGTTCGAACAACCTGTAAATTCAAGCAAGCAAAACTGTTTCCAACTACAACTGAGTGGCGTTGTTGCGCCGGTAGGAGAAGAAGCGAGCGCTGCTCCACACAGACACAAGCAGGAGGGGAAAAAGCTGGAAAATGCAGCTAAACGTGCAGTGAACGGCGGCTTGAGGTAGTACCGGAGAGGACGCAGCAGTCCGGGGAGATCTCACCATGTGACACCGCATTTAGGCAGCGATTTGAGCTCCGTTTGCCCTCCAGCCGCTGAATTGAGACGCATCCCGGCTTGTGGCTGCAGCTGTCGGCATGCCTACACTCCGTTCTTCCTGCTTCTGAACGCTGCTGTACGGAGACATGGGGGCACGACCGGTCCGGCACGGCGCCATGGCACTCTTTAAACCCCCCTCAGCGTGTGCACCGTCTCCTCGACTGCATGCCTAAATCAGCGTTAAGGCGAAGAAAGTCAGAAATCAAATAATTGCGGGAAGATGGCGCCCACCAAGCCTAGTGTGCAGCAAGACCCTTCAAGAAGAGAACGGTAAAAGCAGCTGGGTTTGCTGTAGCGAGTCGCTGCATCGGTAGACGCTGTGCTTTATGTGATTGAGATGTCAGAAGTTTCGGGCGTGCCTTTTATTTCGCGGGACCGTGTTTGAGGGTAACAGGTATATTATAGAGCAAGCAGCAGCACTAGGAGGAGGCGCGGGGTCTGGTGGACGCACTAGCAGTTCACCAGAGCGCTTTAAACACCACAATGGTCACCAACACCTCGCTGTTTACGGGTGGGGGAATTAGCGCAGATATCCTGACACGTCGTTGTTTGTCTTTAGCAGAGCTCCGCGCTAGGCCAGGCTGCGAAGGACTTTTTTGTGCTGGGATGAAATCAGCGTAAAGCAGCAGAACTTTGATTGTAACGCATGGGTTTCCTCAGCGCCTGAACGGTCCCTCTGGCAGGTGCCTGAGAGTCTGATAGATCAGCGTCTGGTTTAAAATGTGCAGCGCTGGTCAGCAGCAGAAGGTGTATATCTCTAACAAGAAACAAGTGTTGGCTTTACTGATTTGGTTTGTGTAAATGCTTGACTGTCATGCTTGATTTTGCTGACTCCTAGTTTCTCTGTTTCTTGTCTGAAAAGCCTATTGTTCAAGCTCCAATTTACTATGAGATAAAGAGCTGAAGGCTGGTGTTTGCAGGTGTTCAGCTTGATCTTTTCCTTATTTCTGTATGAACTGATTAAGGGTTTAAAGCTGTAAACGCTTCACAGGCTCCTAGTTTCTATCATAGTTTCTTAGGTTAGAAGCTTATTTTTCAATCTGTTGTTTATTGTGGAAGGAAACACTGTTTGTTTTACAGTACAGCAAGGAAACCTAGTCTGGGAGGCAGGTATTTTCTTATGTTAAGCTTTATCTTTTCCTAATTGCTAATTAAATTGTGTAAATGTCATGTCTGGCAAAACTAAGCAACCATAGTCTGTAAGGTCGGTGCTTACTTATGTTAGACTTTATCTTATCCTAATTTCAAGGTGAGCCATTTAATCATGGGTGTAATTTTGTAAACACTCCATAGTTAACAGCCATGTTTACCGAGACACAGTTCCTTAGCTAAAATGCATATTATTTTTGAAATTTATTGTGAAATGAAACAAAATCAAAGCTTGTTTTACACTGCAGCAGGGAATGCAGTCTGCAAAGGCTGGTGTTTTGTGGTAGGGTTTTTTATTTCATAATTTGTTTATGGGCCTTTTTATTGGTTTAATTATTTAAAAGCTTTATAGTTGACTATCATGTTTACTAAGACTTACAGCTAATCACACAATCCTTTCTGATCAGCCTATTGTTGCCCTTATTTTATTGTGGAATAAACACACTGCTTGTTTTACTGTGCAGCAGGGAACCTAGTCAGCAAGACTGGTGTTTTCTGGCGTTGAGCTTTGTCTTTTCTTTATGTCTGTATACTGAACCATGTAATTCTGTAACGCTTTATAGTTGTGACTTTTCATCAGGATCTTTGATTTTTCTCATTTAAGTAAATGCTTTAAGCACCAGGACCGATCTGCTCTATTGAATCTTTATGACATTTGTTTACACTTGTTATGTGTGCTCAGAGATTAGAATAATCAAGACATGTAGACTATTATTCTGCAGCCTACTTGAATAAAAGGCCTGGGTGTGTTTTGTTGCCTCTGTAAGCTTATAAACGGACTTTTTATTAGACTTTTGATTCCGATCTCTACCTTTTCTTTCATAAAGTAGTGGTGAATTGGGTACGCCATGTAAACTACAGGAAATGAATTCACCAAACAAACCACTGTTCCTAAAGATAACACACTTGGATGATGAGGTTTCACTAGTGATCACACGAATAGTACCATCACGCCATAATATAGCATAGGCCCACAGCTTTGGTATCTCCTCCTCCTGGCATGGTAGCAGGAAATGTTTATGCTAAATCAGTCAGCAGTCATCTTAGTGGCAGAAGCATATTTTTGTGCCATTCTGAGCGTATCGCAGAGATAGGAATCGCGAAGATGGAATTAATTTTTGGAGAGAAACTTCATAGCCTGTGCTTGAGTGCTCTTTTTATCACCTGTCTCCTGTTGGCATTCAAAGGGGGTTAAATTGCACTCTGATTTGCTGTGTTCCTCTTGAGAGCTGAAGCGAATACTGCCTGGCCTGGATTTTCTGATCGAAAGTGTTTAATGTATTGCCTCTTAATGGCGTGTGTGTTTGCTTGCGTGAACGTCTGTTGGACTCGTTTTCTCTGGCTTAGCAACAACAAGAAGGGAGAGAAATCGGCTGGCATGATTTCATACACAACAACAACCGCAAAGTTGACTTTGCGCTGAGGAAAACGGCCCCTCCCTCCTCTGTGCGGCATTTCCTATTGTATTAGTGCATTTGATTTGTGGGACTGAACGAAGGTGGATGATGCCTGTCTGCGAACATAGTAATGATGCAGCGCTTAATATGTGAATACTTTATCATGGTGAAATATTCTAGTGCACAGTCTTGACTTGCTGTTAACAGGTACATTTAAATAAAAATAGTTGCTCATTTTCTGAAAATGTAACAGTCGATGGCATTGACATTGTTAGGTTAAGAACGGATAAAAGGACAATAATTCTCATTTTCTACTTACTATTTTTTTAATGTGCTATTTTTGTGGGAAAGTTATTTATTATAAACAAAGTATCCATATCTCATACATGCTGAATAGCTATACTACAGCTCTGAACAAAGGATAACCAGTTCCATGCTGCTATCAGACGAACCTGAGCACGGTACAGATTGGAAGCGAGTGTGCCATTCCAATGCGTATTTATCACAATTAAGAGGGATTTCCGGCCCCATCTGTGGCAGGTTGTGCGTCGTGTGGCGCAGTGATTACAGCATCTCTGTCTTTCTCCTCCACCCACTGGCGTTGCTCTGAAGGTCAGCGTGGAGAGGCAGACATAAAGATGTAGCCCACAAAGGTAATAGTGCAGGCTTGGAGCATGGTGCGTTCTCTCACAACTCATGCTCTATGCTGCCTTATTGTTGTCTTTGTGATACAATGCCCAGTCAGGCATTTAGGGGATTTTCTGGTCGGCCATACCTTTGGTTTTCACACGGAATCCTCTGTTTGTATCTGTGACATCAGTGGTGGGAGAATCATGTGTATTAATACAGGGTAAAATATGTACGAGAGGCACCTGTAAACAGAAAAGCCAGGCTTAAATGCTGAATCCTTTTTTAGTATAAGCCTTTCTTTTTTATGTGTCTCCTCTCAATATATCTACCGCAAGTACTGACTGATTATGCGCTGCGCTTGCTCTGTTGACAGAGGACAAGCCAAATGTGAATGGCCAGTCAGCGGATTCACCTTTCACTCTCTCTTTGACTCCTTTTAAGACATAATAAGACACAATATCTAAATCTATACACACTACTGTTAAAATACCAGCGTGTAAAGGACAGGCAAGCATATTCTCGTAGCTCTAGCAGTAATCATATTATTTCTCTGTTACACTAAGTTAAGAATGGCTTCCCACGTGTTTTTACGGTTAAGGGCCAAGGTAAAACCAAGTCCTCCTCCATCACGCATTTAATGGTCACAGTAGAACTGAGACCTTCATTTAGCGCCAGCCTTAAAAGACAGATGTTCAGCTTGCTGACTCCCATTTCCTTTTTTCTACGTCTATTTGTGCAGCTCCAGCACTTGTAGCGAGAGTTGCCCTTTAGCTTTCTTCATTTGCCCTGTGCCTCAGCTTCTTCTCCTGCTTTTAGCGCTCACTAACAAATACAGACAGTGCTGTGAAATACAAGCGACTCCTGGAAATGATGTACATAGGTTCAGCTGTACACATTTTTTGCTTTTAAAACCACGCAGGTAGAGACATTAAAATTTTAGAGTTTATAGCATAATATGTGGCACTTTGGGATTTTTCATGCTGCTTATCATTCTCCTGAGAGCTTTGGTCTCTTCTCTCTGTCTCAGAAGGACTTGCATACATCTGCGATTTCTAGACTCCTTTGAGGAAATGGTTTCTGAAGGAAAACGACACGGTTCCTGAAAGACAACGGATATGAACCACACTGTGGGGACGGGATCATGTACAATAACAAAAAGCATAATCTCACTATGGGGCAAACAAAAAATAGTAACACGGTGAACACTGAGAATTGAACTTTACTTTGTTTAAATGTGAGTTTATAGTGATGTTTTAATGCATTTTAACTAGCTACACTTACCCAATGCACAGTCTCATTTTAAAACGATGTAACTGTTATCATGAGCAGCATGGCGATAGAAACTTTGCACAAAAGGGCTTACTTAAAACCACTGATTTACCACTTTTTAAAAACTGAAGCGGCACAGAACAGTTTTGCTTTTCAACTGTGCTGATTGCTGAAAAACAAGCTTTAATCAGGATTTCAGGTAATTACTTGATAGTTAAACACAGTTTTAAAATGCCATGTAAGAGGGTTTTGCGTATTGTGTGACATATTGGTAATCACTGGTCAGTATAGGAAGCTTCATCCAGTAACCACTTTGCATCAGGAACCTTGAAAAGAACCTTGCTTTGAAAATTCAGGTGAGCTATGAGTCTACATTCCTCTTCGGCTCTATTTGGTGTTCCTCCAGCAGTAGTTTAATGGCAAAATAGCCTTAATGCACCCCCATCATACAGTTACCACATTATCCTAGTGCAATCTGACCATACACACCTGCATGGCCTTCACTGACATGCCTCGTCTCCACATGTGAAATTGCAATTGATTATTCCGCTTATACTGAGCAGGAGGTAGGACATGGCCTGATTAACTCCCCACAGACCGCCCTGGCGCCTCTCAATGACACCCGCTGCACAAGTAGTGTAAATGGATTGAGCCGTGCATATGCATGGGAGCCCACCTGTTGCTTTAATAATCACGTGACATAGCGGTGATTTGGTTGGAACTGGAAGTTGACCTCACCTCGCAGAGGAGCTGCAGCATGCTAAGGACTTTTCTGCCACACATTCCTCAAGCGTTGCGTCATTTGAAGAAGGCCACCCGTACACTATTTGCTGCCTTTGTGCTGCTTTTTTCCCATCGTTATACCATCATGTACTTTTCCAGAGACGTACTTTAGGCGGAAGAGGTATTCAACCATTAAAACGTATGTGTATTTTACCCTCCGCGTAACATTGTGTGACTTGTAATTGGTTAAGTGTTGCCGCTTCTTTCTTGTAGTAAAATCTAAAGACTTTTGTCCTGAGGATTTTACAGCAAGCTGCAGGAAAGGTCATTTTGCTTGATATGTCAGAATAGCTGGAGGCTAAGTAAATACACTCAGACACTGTGGAACCTCAAGGAATCAACATCTTTACCTTTGATGAGATATGAGTTTAAATAAATTTCACTTGATAGTGGTTTAGAGCTTAGCTTTTATCAATTACTTGGTTATGAATTGTAAGTTGGACAAAGACCTTCAGTAAAATCCTAGTGTATTAGAAGTGTTATGTTTGCATGACAGAAATGTACATGTTTGGATGTGAACACATTATACAAATGGAAGAAGCACTGAATTATTTCTAGTTATAACGCACTGCTGTTACCTCTAGTATTTTATGCAGACGTTTTTCTATATCTGAAGCCATGCTGCTCTCCTTCTAAGTGCAGTTTTAAGCATGGCATATTTTAGAACAAAGTGTTCTAATCTTTACAATGAGTTGTAGAAAATGTTCTTAAACATTATAGAGAAAACTGTGCGTTGTAACATTGCTTGTGCACTTGTTTTGTATTAGATCTTCACACAATGTACCTTTTCTGATCATTTTTTTAAATGAATGAAGTATTTTATTTCTGGTCTTTTACCTTTATAATTCTTCATTTTCATTGTTAAACAGCACTTCTTCCCTCAAGCAGATTAGGTACAGCTTTAGCACACTGAACGTTAATTGATTTTAATGCAACAGCAACAAGTTGGGGGTATTAAAAGCCATTGCATGTGTTACCAGATAACACATATCTAAAAGTAGTGGGTGAAAGCCTCAAAATCCTTAGTCAATGAGCTTTTGAGCTTTTATAAGCTCAAGATTTACAGAGTCAGAAAAAGTTTGGCAGGAATGACAGAAACAACCAAACCCAGTTTACAGCATAACTGTCTTTTTAAGAACTCTCGTGCAGCCGACACTCAGCACACAGATGAAAAAAAAAAAAAAAGAACCGTAACTTTTTCAATTATATAAAAAAAGTTTCAAGAGAGTACACTTAAAATTGTCAAGGCTTTGTAGGGTCACATCTGTCTTTTTTCATATTTTATTTTATGGCTGTTCTGCTCCTTTCTCTTGACTTTTCCTCATATTGTAACCCGGTGTGTTTGAGAGTGTAGGTCAATGAGGATGGGTGCATTGCGAATTTCAAGATCTGTGTAGTGGAACTAATTGAAAGCAAAACTTATATCAATCACATTAAAGCCAGGGTTAATTGTTCCAGCTTCAAAAGAACAGTGGACAGATAAAGAACCAATGAAGCACTTGGGTCAGGTGTGTGTGTCTGTGTGTGTGTGTGTGTCTGTGTGTCTGTGTCTGTGTGCAAATATTGAGAGGAAACATAGGAAAACGTTTACATGTTAAATCACTACTACAAAGTCACTAGAATAAAATCATTTGATATATGTTTGTGATTTGAGATATGTGCTGTCTGTCTGCTTCTCATTTTTATTCACTGTTTTATACTTTATATGTTGGGTTGGTGTTAGTTTTTAATTGTGATTAAAAAGCTATTAGTAGCCTAATTGATTATTAGTGATAAGCAACAATACATAGGCAGAAATCAGTTTAATAAAAGGGATTTCCTAACTACCTAATGGCTATTGTTCGTCCTGTCTTTTAATATTTACTTATAATTAATATATTATAAGTCTTTTTTTATCACTTCTTGTGCATTTATCTAATGATTTAGCTTTTGAGATTTGTAAGAATGTACAATGTACTTATGTAGTGCACGTTCATACACACTTGTACCCCCCCCACACGCGCGCGCACACACACACACACACACACACACACACACACACACACACACACACACACTTGCATGTATACTATATATACATATATAGTATTTAATTAATTGAAGTCTGAAGTCCATGACAGCTATCACAACACAGTGGGTAATTTTGAAATTAATGAGAATGATAATACTTAAAAGACTGTTCCAGAGTTTGCCCAAACTCATTAACTAAATCTCTCATTTAAATACATCCTAAAGACGTTCAAATAGGGGGGAAATGCACATTATTGCCTTATAAGCATTAACCTGGCTCGAAAATGCTGAAGAATAGAATTTTCTGGGTGGCTGAAGGTGATCAGTTTGTATTCCATTTTGCCATCGGTCCTCAAATAGAGATCATCTGTATAATAACTCTGGAGAGTTCTGTAGGGTTTTACAGTACAATAGTTCACACACCTGAATAATTACTTTTGCTTTACAGTTCATGGGCACATCTTAAGATTGTTTTCTGTGCATCGGTGTAACCTTCATGTAGGTCTTTTCACTCACACACTCACTCACTTTCCATAAATGCTTAACCCAGCTGAGGTTTGTCTGGGCCAGGGCAGCAAGTTGGGGCCATCCCTGTACAAGACACCAGTCTATCACAGGGTACATGTACACATACTCACTTACTTTGTCTTTGGGATGTGAGAGGAAACCTGAGTATTTGGGAAAACACTTGCACAGGAAACAGCGTAATTGTACGGAGACAGGGCTGAGCATTGTGCCACTCATAGCTCTTTTTAACTCTAATAAATTATTTGCTTATTTATCTGTGTAGACACATCTTGCTTCAGCTTTGTGTGAGGTGCATAATGGCATCAGAACAATAAAATAATCAAATCTAATTTGTATTTATCATCAGCAAACCAGGCTTCAGTGTGGCTGCTACGTCATAACTGGACCATTCTTAACACCACCTACTATAGCTATAGTTATGATACGACACGGTCTCATTTATCTATCCCTTTTATCTCATTTTAGTAAATAGGCAAAGTGCTTTACGAAGTGTTTTCGATAAATATTGTGCACCTGTAAGCAAACAACGATCAAACTCTGTTTTCTGAACACAAATTTCCAGCATGTATTCAGATTAAACAAAACCTTACACTAAATTAAACAAGTAAATAGAACTATTTTAGTGTTGTCAACAATAATGATATTCAGCACTGAATAGGTGAATGAGACAAAATAGTAGACAAAACACACAAACTTGCTTTCTGTTTTCTTAAGCGCCCAAGGTTCAGGGTTTTCTGATTTACATTATAGGTAGCGGAGTAGTATTTATATTCCATTTAACTAGTTTTACTTGGAAAGCAGTAGTAAGCCATCATAGTTAGAAATGCGTTGTAATATTCAAAAGAAATAAGTGTTATTAGACTGGTGTTGGAAAGTGCAATGTGCAGTAAATGGTCACTTGTCCAATAATAAGGTTAAAAGAGACAATCAATTGGAAACGTTGCAGATGTGCTTCATTGTAGTGTGGTAAATGTTGATATATATTTTTATATAAATTGTCTAATATCTATAAGTATTCCTGTTATTGTGTATGGGGTATTGTTGCACCCTAATATTTGAACTGCAAAAAACTGCAAATTGAACCTGCAAAATGAAATTCAGCAATAATTAAAAGGTAATGGACATTATTATTGTTGCTTTCAGAGTTTCACAAAAAAAAAATCACGTGACGATCCTGGAACCCTACTCATGTTGTCGAATATTTACATTTTACATTTACTGCATTTAGCAGATGCCCTTATCCAGAGAGACTTACAACTATACAGTCTTACAATTCAAGCAGTGAGTTAAAGGATTTTGCTTAAGGACCCAACTATGACTGCCTTGGCAGGGGTGGGACCATCAGGTCCAGAGTCCAGTACCTTAACCACTAGGCTACCACAGTCCCTAGATACTATCTGACTATACCTGAATGAGGTACATTTAGATAACATGGTTCAATTTGATACATCCTAGTACATGTCTGTGCTTGGTTTAGGTTTTCAATAATAATATTTTTTTGATAATATTCTAATGACTAATTGATGAAGACACTTATTTTGCAGTTGGTTTAAAACTTGGAGCTTAAACCAATAGCTAATAATGCATTATTTTTTTTGTACCAACAGTCCCAGTATTAAAGCAACTCATGTCTCAGCATGGCGCCTGTGTTGACTCTGCATGTAGCTTTTTCACACTCTCATCTTGAGGAGAAAGATGCAGGACCTATACTAGCCCTGTCACCCAGCGTCTGCTGATGACATTTTGAAGTGCCGTCTTTGTTATCTCGCGTGAGCCATTTCGTGGCTTCATAGAGTCCTGATAGCTCAAGTTAATCTTCCCGCTCCTCTTATCACTGCCTTTTGACTGCACCAATTAGATTTTAACATATCATATCTAATACGCCCTTTCTCCCTGCCAGGATGTCTCTGCTTTGAGGTGTGGCCAGAAAAAAATACTCTACCCTTATAGATCCATTGTATTGAGGTGGGGTCTCCAGGCAGGACTGTTCGGTCTTGTGGTATTGAAAGGCCAAGTGACTAATGATGTTAATAGGGCATCAGTTTTGCAATAATTCTACAAAACAAAAAAATCGTTATTCATGTGTTGGTAAATTGTTTGTGCGCAGAATGATTGTTTTGCTTTGCTTCTGATCTTGATTGTCAAGTTGTACATTAAGACCATACTATATTATGTTATGGTAGGTAAAATAACACATGATATTTTACAAGTTATGAGCTATCATCGAAGTTTGAAAACAATAATTGCTTTTGAATTAGGTTAAATTTGAAGAAAGGTCTTCCAGTAATAATGTGTGTCACATAAATATTTGCCCACACTTACCCCAGAGGACAACCAATTAACTAATATTAAACTTGCATTAAAGGTTATAGACACAATATGTCTAATAATAATAAAATATAGGGACAATAAATAAAAACTCAGTGAATGAGTGAACTGACAAACCGATACAGGAATTTACAACACAGAACAGAAGAACCATCTTCAGGTGTATGCTGGGATATGCAGGAGGACATGCTTCTAGAAATTACTGAGGTGACCAGTGGCATTGTGTGTGCACTGAACTCCATTTAAGAGTGTTTAAGAGTTCTAGTCCTGAAACACTGATGTGCCGGATCAACTGTCATTAACATATAATATCCCCAGAGAGCCTTTCATTTGAAAGAACAACTGGCCACACCCAGCTGCACAAACTCTGCTGAACTGGTACAGTACAGTGTCTTTTATAAAGTCTTATAAAATATGTCAGTGATCTAAAGACTATATCAGCCTTGTCTGAATATTGATCAAGGCTAGAAGTAGCTCTGATAGTAACCAGTATTTAACTGGTGTACCTCCCCATTCAATCCCTACAGACTCTTAATGCTACAAGTAGTCTGATTTTTACCTGGGAAATTCCCATATGGCTGAGCCTGATCCTGCATTATTTTCATCACAGCACAACAGCACAACCATTTCTTAGAAGAGAAGCTGTGCATCGAGGTGGGACAAAGGACAAAAGCACTCAGTTCAGTGCACCTGTCCTCTTTCCATTCACAGTCAGTGGAGTCTTTGCATTTGGGTGTGGCTAATAATGAAGTGTTTAAAACTATTTGTCCAATGAGCATTTATTTTTCTTCATTAATCTTTAGTCTTTTTAATGGCTGTATCATTGTGCCACAGACACTCAGACGTACAAGGCTTCACTGAGTGTCTGTTAGCTGTATAAAAGGTAATTCAAAGCAGAGATGTTATGAAGGCGACACTGTTTGTCAAATTTCGGCGAGATCATATTGAATTATCCCAAGAATTTCACCCAGATTAATTAATTATATAGACAATTTAGTAAGCAGTTCATTAGTGCATTTTAATGGACTGTGGTGGAAACAGAGCTTAAGGCAATCACTTGTGACGAGTAGTATAGTTGTATGTTATTTGAGACACAGCAACTTGTATCACTCTACATAATGAAAGTGTTCATAACACTAAATATAATGTTTCTGGATAGTTTATATAACTGAGTATTATTAAATAAATTGCAGATATTCACTGAGAATATATGAATGTAGTTGCCAATTAGATTACCCCCTCATTTTTGCCTGTGACAAATATGAGCTAATGCTTAGACTGTTAGGAAATGAATAAGGACAGTAAAGAGTAGGTTCAAAGCAATTTGACTAATTTTTATTACACATTTTGAATAAAACATACTATAATATTTGTTATACTACATCAGTAGTAGTTGCTACATTAAAATGACCAGTTAATGATTATTTTACTATACAGGCTAAAATAGAATCAGTGCCCAAGTAGGGAAGGGTTAAAAGATAGCAGTGTGTGATGGCACTGTGCATCAATATTTTGACAGTTACTGTGTAGCACACCAGATGAGCACAGCATCTGCTGTGTGAGGAAGGAGGGTGTGTGTGTGTGTGTGTGTGTGTGTGTGTGTGTGTGTGTGTGTGTGTGTATTAAGATTGCATCACTGTGCAGCCGTACAGACAGCATATTAGACCAGGACTCTTTA
>JAUZSU010130622.1:0-16805 GCA_034780255.1 Parotocinclus maculicauda
TCCGATTAAGCGGAATTTTGGTCCAAATAAGCGAATAACATTACACGTATATAATAGGATTTGTTTCGGTACTTTCGAATTTGGTCCGAATAAGCGGCTGGTCCCATTAACCGGTGGTCCTATTAACCGGATTCGACTGTATATCAGGTTCATAGTGCTGCGAAAGTGACTGATTGGCATGATGAAGATTCAGGAGCAGAAAGAGAGTGTAGATCTAAACTCTAAAACATTTCTCAGACTTGTATGGTAGGTGCAGTCGTGGGATTAGCCCAGAGAAGAATTCAGACCCTGCATCTTATCCAAAGATGCCTTTATCCGAAGCCGTCGTGCATTCTAAACACTTTTAAAGCCTTATTTTTTCTGGTCTTTCCCCAGAAGGTTCTTAAACAGGTTTAACGCCCGGTTTAATAGGACGCCCTTGCAGACTGCAGCGTGGCCTCGGGCATCGTGGAGGACTCTGGTGGGATAGTTGCTGATGCGTACCGAATTTGCTGATAAGCTGCTTTGAGGATCATGTTTTAAGGACAGTAACATGAGTGGATGCGATGAATCGTGCGCCTGGGGAAATTTTCAAGCGACGCCTTTACAACGTCCCGCTGATGTGTGAACTTAATGAGGGTGGACCCGCAGCTTGTGTGAAAAGACCCATACTTGTGCTGCCGTGTCATAAAAAATGGTATCTCAGCCTTGTGGGTGCACATGAATAAAAATGAGGTGTAATTAGAGACTAGCATGTGGTAGGGGATTAAAAGGGTACGAAATACAGCTTGCCTAGTGAAACGTTTTCCAATATTATTTATTTTCTGGATTTGGGGTGTTCCAGGTTATTTATATTGCCATACCTGGCACCTAAAGGACTAGGGGGCATGAGATACCCGGTTGTCAGTTAACAGGGTCCACTTGGTTCACATCAGTCCCTCCTTGGTCACTCATAAACGATTGTAAAGTACCTCAATATTCTGATTTCTCTCACAATACGAACAATCTCCAGCAGGTCCTGACAAAACCGTTCCAGTGAACGGATTCCTCACTTGCTGCAGGTTTCCTGGCTGCCTAAACGTATTCTGCACTATCAGTCAGTCGCAGCTGCGCTTGATAAGATGACAGACCCTTTACTGCCAATCTGACCCTGCAAACCAAGTGTGGGAAATCAGCTGAACGAGTCCCTCATTCAGGTCTGACCCTGGCAACTGTCCGAGCGGTGGTGGTCCCGCAAGAACCAAAACAAAGAGCGGGCCGGTGAGGTCATTATAAAAAAGTGAAATCACGAGGGAAGATATTCCACTGAACCAAGCAACCGAGAATTGTTCAACACCGTGATATACAAGTATACTACACAAATATCCTAATAATTACTCTATACTTAAAAAAAGGGAACCAGCTTACATAAACACCCCAATAACCAAAGAACTGTACTATACAAACACCCCAATAACCAAATAACTGTACTACACAAACACCTCAATAACCAAATAACTAAACTATACAAACACCTCAATAACCAAATAACTAAACTATACAAACACCTCAATAACCAAATAACTGTACTATACAAACACCTCAATAACCAAATAACTGTACTATACAAACACCCCAATAACTAAAGAACTGTACTACATAAACACCCCATAACTGAGGGACTGTAACACACAAATACTCTAGATGTAAAATATTCCCAGCTTGGTACAAGTTAGGATTTCACCCAATACCAGCTATTACAGAAGATTTTCTCCTTTATGTTAAGTTCCTCTTAAAGTTCTTGTAGAATCAGAGGAACTTGTAAAACATTTAGTTTTACAAAACCAGCTACCATGGAAGTACACCAGTAGTCTGCATACAGAGCCCAGTATCAGTCTGGTTTTCGCAACTTTCCGGCCCGGATTATCAGCGAGCCAACTCCCGCCATTATTAATAAATTATAGGTGGTGGCCAGCACAACTTTCCGGCCTTCCATGCAATGCCCGCCAGCCGCCAGCCGATACACAGTTGGAATTGCGGTGGTCTGTCATTTCCGTCCTGGAAACTATTCATACACACCACCCGACTTCCTGTCTTTGTCACAAGCACCATTTTGGCTTTTATTCCAGTGACACCAGTACCACAGCGATACACTCTCGTTCTCATTCCTCACCTTTTCCCAGTGACTCTCACTCCTCCGTATCAGCCTCCTGCTTTACTGTAACAGGTTTGCATTGATCTGAAAATTAAAAAACCCACGGCTGGATGTCATGACCGTTTGGATTAAAGTGGGGGTTGTGCGTTTGTGTGCATTCCCCGATACTTTAATGGTCGTCCTTTGGGCTTAGGAGGAGGTCATCGTGCCACTGAAGCACTTAAAATTTATCAATAACACCTGCACTTGAACAAACCAAGCCAAATATAGAGCTATAATGTGCAACAGCCGATCAGATGTAGCGGTATTGATTGTGTCTGATGAATTATTGACCAGGACAGGGACCACCATACATTCGTATACAACGTAAAGAAAGGCCTTAAACCTCCGAATTGGCAGCTCTGGTGAAAAATAAACCTGCAGTTGAGCAAAAGTTTCATTAAGATTGCAGTGTTTGAAGTTTTCCTGTCCTATAATTGTAGGGAAAACCAAGACGACGTTTAAGAAAATAATAAAAATCCATGAAAATCTTCGGCATTTATACCAAACACTTTGATTTTAGGTGCACCAGAAGAGATGGCTTAGATGGTCAAGAAAACGCTTTTAACAATCTGGGAGCGGCGTCAAAGACAGAACCCTCGATTTTAGCTACGGGTCGTTTCAGATCTGAGATGGCTCAACAAACAAGAGGCTTTTCCAGGACGATAGAGCTGTCAGTGCTTTTGAAACTCCGTGGTTCACTCAGTGACAAATCACAAAAGGGAAAAACACGTTTAGGATCAGGCATCTTCAACGGCAAAGGCCCCGTCTTAAGAAAAATCGAAAGCGAAAAACACCTCGCGATTTCATTCAGCTACTGAAATCCGTTCGATTTGGACTGAATTTATAGAAAAAATACGCCAAGATTACAGTAGGCAATCAAGCCTACGTTACAGTGCAAAAGTCTTAGGCCACCATAAGATTTGACGTTTCAGCAACGTTATAATGACCATATATAACAAACTATCCATCACTGTATTTCAAATGATCCACAATCCTCTTTCCCTTTCCTCTTCATTTCAGTATTTGTGAGTTTGAGCGTAAACACCGCCCACCAGAAGTACCGAAACAAATCCTATTATATACGTGTAATGTTATTCACTTATTTGGACCAAAATTCCGCCTAATCGGACCAAAGAACGTGTATAAGAAATAAAAAGTGAATAAGAAAATGAAGCCACAAGTCGCCACTTAGCGGATGCAAAGTGAATCAGCGATTTATGGGAGGATTGCGTTAGACATGCGTTAGGTTATTACTGTGTTGATGTAACCATGTGCCTGTCATGAATATAGACTACATAGGTTGATGCTGATCCATCACTAAATAAAACCAAACACTTTTGTTTTTGTGACTGTTTTCTTTAGAAGTACCTATTACAATAACAATTGAATGAAAACTGTACTATTCTGGTAATCGCAAGGTCCTGACAGCCCTCTTTATAAATATGTTGTGATGCACCAAAACAATTAAAGACATGATGAAAATAATGTTAAAGAACAATTAAAGTAAAAAGGGGTTTCTGTTGTTATCATGCACTCATATAGCTATGTAGTGCTATTGTAATGGAAAACATTAGAGTTTTAAGACATCGCAAGGCAGGAACTACACTCCATCATAGGGTACATATGCTTGCACACACTTAAAAACTAAGGGTAATTTTGAAACATTAATTAGCCTAACACGTATGTCTTTGGAACATGGGAGAAAACTGGAGTAAACCCACACAGACATGAGGAGAACGTGCAAACTCCACATAGGTGGATTCCGAGGTCAGGATTGAAACAAGGGCCTCTGAGGAGTGAGTTGACAGTGCTAATCACTTCACCACCGTGCCCCTTTACAAGCAGTAATTGTTTGTTTATAATTTATATCTGTCTTACAGTCCAAGTTTATTAACAAAATCTGTAATTAGGTCAGATTTTAAAACATCACCAAATTTGATATTAATCTTGCACTAATATCAACCCTACACAGATATACCTAGACACTTATCTGCTTGGTTTATTCCATAGACCCATTAATTGTTCCCCTACACACTTCATGTACTACCTAATGAGTTGTGTATGCTGTAGATGTAATATGTTAGTTGTAGTGATGCTGCATTAGCTCCTTAGATAGCGATCTTAATTGAGCTGTTTTGTCTCTTCCTCAGAGTCGGTCCCCAGTGGTGAGAGCCAGAGTGTTGCTGGAGGTGATGAGGATGCTTTAGATGACTACCAAGAGTTAAATGCTCGCGAGGAACAGGACATCGAGAACATGATGGAAGTGTGCGAATATGCAGTCTCCAACGCTGAGGCCTTTGCTGAGAAACTCTTCAAAGAGCTGCAAGTTTTAGATGGGGTATGTCCATTTATGATCAGGACTCCTGGATAGGTTTTTTAATTAACTGAAATTGTAGTACAGGTATGCGCTGTCTAATTTCCATTTGTTTTGACAGCTAAGGCATTAAAAAGAATATTATAATAGGAAATAATTCAATCTTGACGTTGTGGCCTTAGCAGCTGATCATTAAGAGCCAGTTTCATTCACTTATAAGCTTACTGCCTTGCTACAAGAAACTGTTGATGTTTTTAGAGACCTTTTATGACTTTCTGCTATTTATTCATAACAAGCTGTAATATGGCTATGTTCCTCTATTTCTATTCTCTTTACAACCTATAATGGGCATCACGGTGGGTGGCACCGTAGCCTCACAGCATTGGTTAGATCCCAGGGTGGAGCGGCCTGGGTCCTCTCTGTGTGGATTCTGCATGCCCTCCCCATGTCCGCATGGGCTTACTCCTAGTACACCGGTTTCCTCTGACAGTCCAAAGACATGCATTAGGTTAATTGATTACACTAAAAATATACAGGTACTAATCATAAAATTAGAATATCACAAAAAAGTTGATTTGTTCCAGTAATTCCATTCAAAAAGTGAAACTTGTATATTTCAAATGTTTATTTCTTTTCATTTTGATTATTATAACTGACTATTAACGAAAATCCCAAATTCAGTATCTCAGAAAATTAGAATATTACTTAAGACCAATACAAAAAAAGGATTTTTTTAAAATGCTGGCCAACTGAGAAGTATGAACATGTACAGCACTCAATATTGAGTTGGGGCTCCTTTGTCCTGGGTAACTGCAGCAGTGTGGTATGGCATGGAGTCCATGGCACTGCTCAGGTGTTATGAGAGCCCAGGTTGCACTGATAGTGGCCTTCAGCTCTTCTAAATTGTTGGGTCTGGCGTAAGTTGGGTCTTCACAGTACCCCATAATTTTTTTTATGGGGCTATGATCAGGTGAGTTTGCTGGCCAATTAAGAACATGGACCTTAAACCAGGTATTGGTAGCTTTGGCACTGTGTACAAGTGCCAAATCCTGTTGGAAAATGAAATCTGTATCTGCATAAAGTTGGTCTACAGCATGAAGCATTGAGTGCTCTAAAACTTCCTGGTATACGGCTGTGTTTGCCTTTTCCCTCTGCAAACTTAGCACCAGCAGATGACATGGCACCCCAAACTTTCACTGACCGTGGAAGCTTTACACTGGACCTCAAGCAATGTGGATTCTGTCCCTCTACTTTCTTCCTCCAGACTCTGGGTCCCGATATTTCCAAAGGAAATACAAAATGTACTCTCATCAGAGAACATACGTTTGGACCACTCAGCAGCAGTCCAGTCCTTTTGTCTTTAACCCAGGTGAGATGCTTCTAATGCTGTCTCTTGTTCAAGAGTGGCTTGAAATAAGGAATGCGACAGCTGAAACCCAGGTCTTACATATGTCTGTGCATGGTGGTTCTTGAAGCACTGACTTCAGCTGCAGTCCACTCTTTGTGAATCTCCCCCACAAATTTTTAACGGGTTTTATTTCAAAGTCCTCTCCAGGGTGTGGTTATACCTATTGCTTGTACACATTATTTCTACCACATATTTTCCTTCCCTTCGCCTCTCTATTAATGTGCTTGGACACAGGGCTCTGTGAACAGCCAGCCTCCTTTGCAATGACCTTTTGTATCTTGCCCTCCTTGTGCAAGGTGTCAATGGTTGTCTTTTGGACAACTGTCAAGTCAACAGTCTTCCCCATGATTGTGTAACCTACAGAACTAGACTGAGAGACCATTTAAAGGCCTTTGCAGGTGTTTTGAGTTAATTAGCTGTTAAAGTGTGGCACCAGGTGTCTTCAATATTGAACCTTTTCACAATATTCAAATTTTCTGAGATACTGAATTTGGGATTTTTTTTTACCTATTACTATATAAACTAATTTTATATAGGTAGAATTTGTGAGACTGATGCTGACATGATATTGTTTATCATTTACTCTGTGTAATCATAAGATTACTGTGTTTTATATTCACTGTAACAACTGATTGGATTTTAAGGGCATTGTTGTTTTACTTGTGGCATACAATCCCAGAGTGGAGTCTGCATGTCCTCATCGTGTCTGCATGGGTTTACTCCGGTTTCCTTGAGTGTATATGTACATATATACAGTCGATTCCGGTTAATGGGACCACATCGGGACGTGTTCGTTTTGGTCCTAATAACCAGCTGGTCCGATTAAACGAAGATGCTCTATGTTACAAGACAGGACGTGCTATGTTACATATTAAATGTTTATTAAACCTTTTTTGTGCGATTTACACGTATAGCGAACAAGAACTACTGTTGCCTATGAACTTGAACTTGTTCATTGAAAAATATATTTGCAAACAAGTTTTTCGAAACGATCTACAACACAATGTATAGGTTCTTACTAAATTCCAGTCAACATTTGAAGAGCTTTTGCTGTGGCTAAGTGGCGACTTGTGGTTTTTTTTGTAGTAAATGGAAATGTTAGGCAAAGACCTGTAGGTGGCAGTAGAGGGCTGGGGAGAAACTCGGGAGTTTTCGGGTAGTGATGCCAGAGACAAAGAGTTTCTTCATGGATATTACATACTGTACACGTTCTTTGGTCCGATTAAGCAGAATTTTGATCCAAATAATAATATTACACGTATATAATAGAATTTGTTTCGGTACTTTAGGATTTGGTCCGAATAAGCGGCTGGTCCCATTGACCGGTGGTCCTATTAACCGGAATCGACTGTATTTATTTGCCAGCACAGTTTCTAAAATAAGGCCGTAACGTAATGGTCCCACGCAGATCCCACCTGATAAAGGATCGCCTTCTCAAAACACAGGGAAGCTTTAATGGATCCATGACTTTATTACACTTGATAATAAATATTTGTTTTGAGAAGAACAAAACAAAGGGCATTCAGTCATTTGGTTAGAACACATTGCAGGATTATCATATCTGTCTCATTTACCATGCAAACAAAAACAGCAGATGAAATGGAGCAGAAAATTGAAGCACTGAAGATGATAAACTGCTTAACTGAGGACACTCCTGCTCTCTAGCTTCGACTCTGAACACACAGACCTTTATTAAAAATCCCCAATAGTCAGGTGGAACAGTGCTGGTGTTGGTGCTGTACAGATCCAGGGTCCTGGGTTTGAACCTTGCCTTTGTTACTGACTGTGTGTGGTTTAGCATGTTTTCCACCACATCCTTCAGGGTGCTATGGTTCCTCTTATCTCCAGAACAACAAAGCAGTGGCTGGATTAGGTATCCTGAAGTATTATTCTTTTAAAAAAGGGTCTCAGTTAGTTGAAAAGTGGCTGTGAAGGAAAACAGTCCTCACCAGGATAAAGTGTTTGTTGAAGGTGAATTCTTTGATTTGATGCATAATTTTTGTTTAATTTAATTCATTTTTGACTCCCATCTATAAACGTATTTTTCTTGCCTCATAGTGTAGGTGTACAAAACAATACAGTTCCAGACAGAGGTCCATAACTCACAGTGATTGGCGCTCAAGTCCCAGCAGTACATTCCAGCCTGGTTGAGAGGTGCATGCTGGGAATTCTGGGAACAAAATTCACTGTGCTATGATGGGCTGATGAAGAACCTAAAAATATTGGTATCTTGTTTATTAATGGGTAGCAAATCTGACTGTTCAGATTTAAATCTATTACAAATGGGCCTTGGGGTGGCACAGTGGCCCAGTGGTAGCACCGCCGCCTTACAGCAAGATGGTCCTGGGTTCAATCCCAGTATGGGGTGTCCTGGGCCCTTCCAGTGTAGAGTCTGTATGTCCTCGCCATGTCAGCATGGGTTTACTCTGGGTACTCCGGTTTCCTCTGACAGTCCAAAGACATGTTTGCCATTGCCATTGTCGGTATCAGCATCAGGGGCCATGTTAGCGACACACACAAGGTTATATCTCTATACAGTGTTGTTTACATTTACGTTATTTGGCAGACGCCCTTATCCAGAGATTTCCAATTGAGTCCCACAATCCAAGCAATTGTGGAATAAAAGCCTTGCTCAAGGACCCAACAGCAGCTTGACAGAGGGGAGATTTGAACCCTGGACCTTCTGGTCCATAGTCCAGTGTCTTCCCACTAGGCCACCACACCACAAGTGTTATTTCAAAACTTTTGCAGGTGGGAAGGTAACTTGTGCAGCACACAACGATGACAGGGGCACAAACACATAACAGCACAGTGCTTTAACCTTAATTTGGAATTGGTTCATGTGTTCTCAGAGCTTTAAACACTGCTCAGCAACTCGCCAGTTTTTTTTTTTTTTTATGAGACCGCCAACTTAGTTTTTGAGTGTGGAAGCTGTTCGGCGTGTGCTGTCTGATACAGGAGTGGCGTAAATAGAAGAACCGTGGAAGAAAAACTCTGAAAACATTTGGAACAACAAATTTAAGCCCCTTTACTGTGCTGAATTTGCTTAAGCAATAAAGAGATTTTCCTTAAAAAAAATATTTCGGAATCAGCCGATCATACTGTATGTAAAAATATATATATATGCAATTTGAATTAAAGAAGAGGCTTGCAATTAGTGCATCTCTAATATGAAGATATTTTTCGTGTCTGCTGTGTCGCACTGTGTCTGTTTACACAGCAGGCAAAATGAACCAAACCTAATTCCTCATGAAACCCGTGTTTTAGACTGTACACACTATTTTTTAATGTGATCTATAGCAGACATTCATCTGAATGCACAGAAAATGGCAACGCTTCACATGACCCGCTTGTCCAGAGGTAAAAATGGGATTAAAATGGGCAGTAATGGTCATGTCAAAAAAGGGACATGATGTGTATCTTTGCTTTGGTTTGTTTTTTTCAACTTTGCTGTAAAGCATTTTCTTTTAGTTTGATACTGTAACCACGTTCTCCCGATTTACTGCACTGAAATATTCAGATAAGAGTCGCAATAAGGCAAAAAAAACAAACAAACTAAATAAACGTAAACCTGACCATAATATTTCTGCTAACTGTTTACCAGTTTTGGGGTGAATTTTCATCTCTTTTCAGATCTTTGATCTTATGTACCTCGAGTCTGTTTGTCTGTGTTTTAGGAATTGGTTTCTTCCTGCTCGCTTCAGAAATGTATAATGCATTCTAAAGCTCTCCTGATCCACATCATCTGGTCTTCTCTGGATCTGGCCTAAGAGCACCTGCAATAAAACGCTTGGCTCTGATGCATCTGACATCATCAGCAGGATCAGTGAACTAATGCCATAAGAGGTGTGTGAGCTGAAATGAGATAAAGATAGTGATAGGCAAATCGAACAGAGACCTGATGCTTTGCTTTCTCATTTTACCTCCTTCATCTTGGCAGAGATGCTCTCAGAGAACAGAGGGTTTAAAAAAGAAAAAAAAATGCAACGTTTGCTCAAAGCAGGTTTAGTCTGTGATTCATAATTGTGTATGGCAGGCATGGAGGCAGGAACAAAGGGACGTAACGATTAGAATCAAAGCCAGCGTAACGGATACGTGTTATTAAGTTTTTAATATGGAGAGCTCACAGGGCCAGAGGCGCCCCGTGGTACACACAGAACCTCGTCTCCTTGAATGACACCTTAGTTTTGTGATGCCTTATCAGCGGTGGGATTAGCGCGGTCGCACCTGCTCGGAAATCCATTCAGAGGTACCTTATCTTCTGTTTCTACAAGACTCTGATCTAAGTTAAAAAAAAAAAAAAAGAAGTACCACCTTAGCAACCAGCTCAAAAGCCATATGTCTGTGCATACACACATAACGGCTAAACATGCCACTCTTGTTTACAGTTTTACCCTCAGCTCCAGTAGGAAGGAAATCATAATAAGTAATAATTAAATATTTAAATTGTAAATGTTATCTAGGGATTACATGATGACATTTAACTACCATGACAATGCTATTATTATTTTTAATACTTATTATTATTATTATTACTTCCTAATATTTACAACCCCAAATCAAAAAAAGTTAGGGTGGTACGCAAAAAGCACATAAAAAAAATAGTGGTTTACATTTCCTTTGACTTTTATTTTAGAGCAGACAGTAGGAATTAATTTGTTATTAAACATCCATTCCTGCATTTCATCCCTGCAAAACATTCCCAAAAAGTTTGTAAATGGGGCCATTTAGATCTAGTTATGAATAAATAAATCTAAATAATAATGTCATTTCAAACAGGTGATTTTAATTTTGGTACAAAAGCAGCATCCCTGAAAGGCTTTGAGGAGCAAAGATGGGCAGAGGATCTGCAGGTTGTATTTCCATTTAGAGCATTTAGCAGACCCTTATCCAGAGCGACTTACAACTCATACATCTTACAATTCAACAAAGGACCCAACTTTGGCAGCTTGAAATAATAAAAATCTTGTTTAAATTCCTTGTTATTAAGAATGGATTATGTTACTGATGTCTTAAAGAAACTTTTGTAAGACCCTCTAGATAAGGGCATCTGCTAAATACTGTAAATGTAAATGGATTTGAACCCTGAACCATTACGTCCACAGTCCAGTACCTTACCTCGCTAGGCTACACCAGTTTGTCAAAAAATGTGTCAGTAAAATATTGAAATGTGAAAAATGGAAAATTGTTCCTCATAAATGCATTGAAAGGGATTTCTATATTCCATTTAAAGTGCATAATATCATTAAAGATTCAGGAATCTGGTGGAATTTTGGTGTAGGGTAAGGGTACTAGCCTAAACTGAGGAGGGGTGATCCCTGATCCCCCAGACGTCACTGCACCAAGAACCGTCATTCCTTATTAGCTAATAAAATTCCCCACATATGAAGAAAAGTACATCGAGGTTTTAGAGCAACATAAACTGCCTTGACAACTTTTTTGGCACATGCATTTTTCAACAACATAATGTAAAGCAAGCCCAAAAAAGTGAGCTGAAACAGGTTTGTTTATTTTATCTTGCTATTGGCATCAGTGCCCAGCGACACACACACACACACTGTTACATCAGGACTAGTTATATATACACGTACAAGTCAATGTTCATTTAGAGTAATCAGTTAATCTAACACACATGTCTTTGGACTGTGGGAGGAAACCGGAGTACCCAGAGTAAACCCACACAGACACGGGGAGGACATGCAGACTCCACACAGAAAAGGACCCAGGCCGCTTCACCCTGGGATTGAACCCGGGACCGAACCCGGGACCTTCTTGCTGTGAGGCAGCGGTGCTACTTACCGAGCCCCCGTAAGTAAAGCTGTGCTGTAAGTTAAGCACTAGAGCTTTTGTTAAAGTGCTCTGTATGAAGGCTACTGAGGATTGGAACGGACCCATTTGGATTTTTTTATTTTTTAAATAAACACTGCCTGGGATCTGACAGTTTAAATGAGTTTGATTCGACAGAATCAGTTTGGTAATTGAATTTACCCAAGCCAGGACCATGTGACAAGAAGTTCATGTGATCAAGTTGGATTTATTTCACTAGTATTTTTGACGAATACTCTTAACGATCTTTGTACGTTTTAACGATTGCTGGACTAATAGCAGAATCACAGTTTCAGCTCTTCGTGCTCCCAAAAAGTTCAGTGCAGAAAGACTCGTGTTAATGAACATCACAATCGCTGTTTCAGACACGCGAGATATCCTGTGGTTCGGAGCTAATTTTAGAACCATCAGGGATCCAGAACTTAAGCTCACACTGTTACAGGGAGCGCTACCCATGTAGGATCTGGATATGGCCCTAAATTTGAGGTAGCATACGTAAACACGGTCAATTGTACTTGTAATTGTATGTATCTAGAGACTGTGTGACTGATCAGACATGTCCAACCAGTGGTACCAATACAAACCCTGTCCCTAAAGCTCAACCTGAGACGCCGAAACTATTACAGATTCCAGTCTGAGATCATGTTGCCTACAAGCCATCATTGGCTCTACAGTAGCCACTATGAGATCGCCTCACGAGCACAACAACATTAAATATACACGAGACCGGATCGACACATGAGCTCAATCAGGAATACACCGGGACACACAGCGCACGGGGCACAAACACATTTAGGAACAATTATAAACAGATCCTACATGCAGCTTCCATGCCTGGTTGTGTCAGTCAAGAGTTTAACTATAAGATCTAAACAGCTTCAAGCATTTGGGCCAGACTTTTTTTTATTGCTTGTTTCGCGGATCCGCTGACCATCATATTTGGAGAATATAAAAAAAATAATAATAATAATAAAAAAAAATTTGGTATTTTGCGGATCCGCTACAGTATTAATGATTGAAATAAAAAAAATAAATAAATAAATAAAAATAAAAAAAAAATAATAATAAAAATAAATAAATAAATAAAAATAATTAAAAAAATAAAAAAAATAAAAAAAAAAAAATATATATATATATATATATTTTTTTTTTTTTTTTAATTTATTTATTTATTTATTTTAACCATTGGTGCTGCGGCGGATCCGAGAAATACAAAAAAAAAAAGTCTGGCCTAATGGTGAGAAAGGAGATTTCACCCAAAGAGAAATCAGTTATTTTAATTTTTCATAGAATCGCCCCATACAACAGGTATGAAAAATAAATAGGAGGCAATCCCTATGCAGAAACACAATGCATTTATTCATGTAGACATGATGAAGTTTAAACCAAGCATAAAAATGGGGAAGAGCATGACTGAACTTTTAACAGGTATATTTGCATGGACTCACCAAATTGAACAATAGTCAATTGAAAACATTGCTTGGTCTGATAAATGTCAAATTCTGCTTCGATATTAAGATGGTAGGATCAGAATTTGGCATAAGCAACATGAAGGCATTGATCCATCCTGCCTTGTATCAATGGTTGAGGCTGCTGGTGGTGTAATGGTGTGGGTGATATTTTCTTGGCACACTTTGAGCCCTTAAATACAAGTGCATTGTTTAAACACCACATGCTTTCTTAGTATTGGTCCTGACCATGTGTATAGGTCCATGACCTGTGAACCGTGTTCTGACGGATACTTCTGACAGGATATTGCGCAATGACACAAAGCTTAAATCATTTAAAATTGACTGAAACTCAAACTGAAAGAGACTTCAAGCAGAAAGAACTTACAAACTCAGGTGTTAAAAAAAGCAAGCCCAACCAATTCCATTGTGTCCATTATATGTAGTGTTGCTATACGTCACGTCATGTAAAACAGGTCTTTTATGTGCAAAAGGGTGCGACCTGGTAAATTACTGCATAAAGCCTACATGTATGAAAGACACAAAAGCAGGGATTTTAAATAGGACATAGTAACCTGGTAATGACCCACTTTGTATGTGTGAAAGCAGGTCTAGTGAGTTAGACAAGGCATGTTTTCGAGGACAAACAAGTCACTTATGTGTTTACTTGCTGAGAAAATTTGCTTCAGAGCTCCGGGGCAAAAGCATACTGTGTTATTGACTGGTTCACATTTCCAGCTCTTAGCAAACAACCTTATTCTGA
Organism: Parotocinclus maculicauda; assembly: GCA_034780255.1. Lineage (NCBI taxonomy): Eukaryota > Metazoa > Chordata > Actinopteri > Siluriformes > Loricariidae > Parotocinclus > Parotocinclus maculicauda. Next base: position 13,915 of record JAUZSU010130622.1, read on the forward strand.
GCAATGGCCACCGGTGGCAGCTTGGTAGCGCTGGCATTTTCACTTCCAACCTGTCCAAACTCCAAAACCATTGTCATTTATAAAGCTAATGACATTTTAAACAATCCAAAAGATCTGTGCTTATCTTAAAAAAAAATTCTTATTTTCTCCTGGTCAGGGTTGTTATGGCTCTGGCTCTCATCCATGAAGAACACAAATCACAGGCTTAAGCGTGCCCAGGATGTCATTGTTAAATAATACTCGGATTAACCTTCCACATGGTGTTGATATCCGAGATAGCCAAAGCCCAACGATGAGGACACTTACTGGTAATAAGCAATCACTGCTGATGAAACGACAAATCTGTGATCTAAAATTAAATAAATAATTCTTAGGTTTTCAACCATTTTTAAAAGTTATTTTTTCAAACCTACTATAAAGGAAGTGTAATGTAAAAATGATTACCTTCCTCTTGGACCACATGCCTTTTGTTCGTTTTACACAATTTTTTGGAATCTACTTGAGTCCATTTGAAAAACCCTTAACCCCCAATTGCTTTGTTAGATTGTAGCAGTTGAAAATTGCTCTTAATAAGGGTGTCTTCTAAACGACTACAGGCAAGCCACAATTTTCCTATGAATAAAATGGCTACAGTGCTAGCATATGAACTTCTGTGACTTTTAACCTTGCTACATCTATTCACACAGCTTATTTCAGTAGACGTCATAAAATCCTGCCCATAAAAGTTACAGAGGAACTGAACAGAGAGCAGGCATATCTTTAAGGTGAAGCAGAAAGGAGTTTATTGTACCCAGTACAGATTATAAAGTTTAATAGTGGAGGTAGGGACACTTGACAGTTACCCATGAAGCAGGCATGACCCACTAAACTGCTGACACAGAACGAGCAGTTACCAGGACGGCAAGGTAGTCAATAGGGCAAGACTTTCAGTTGCATTACCGTCATTGCATTGAGGCAAGTAAAGATTTTGCGATTGCATCAGATATTGAGAATGCAAATAAGAACGTTTCAGGTCTGGGATGTAGCCCAAGCTTCCACTATGTGAAATAAATGTGTGACAAATACCTGGTATAGAGCTTGTACGATAACAAAAAGCAAGACTTTGCAAAAATAGACCTATATTAATATACATAGATTTTACTTTCTCTTGTTCTACAAAAGCAGAGACTCTTGCATGCTTTCTGTCCAGTAATAAAGCATGTACACTTGCACAGCAGGAAAATAGCAGGGATTATATCCATAAAACGAGTTATAAATTGGATTCAATAGTAAGTTCAGAAATCTTATTAAAGCACAGAAAAATAGACAGCAGGCTCCAGATGGAAAGGAACAAGCACACAGAAGTCTGCCTTTTTTTTTTAAATACTTGCTTAGACATTTGTACATAGAAAACCCAGTTGAAAAAATACTAAAGGATTCTCATGTAGTGTTTTAAAAAGAAGTCATCAAGACACTCCCTTCACACGGAAAGGCTTTTCCTGATGCAAGACAAGGTGAAAGATGGACAGTTGTATAGAAAACAATATGAAGGTTTTTATATACAAAGTTTTTTTAAGCATGCGGGTGTGGTCGAATGTTTTTGGATTTCTTGGTCCTGTTTGATGGACAGTGTCCAACTAGACGTGAAGGCAGTTCAGAAAGCGTAGCTGTCGGGGAAAGAAAGCCCTGTCAGACACTGATCTCGGGCATCTACGTAAGAGCCTCCGCTGGCTTCCTCGTAGTGGGAGAGGGGGACCGTGTCGTCTTCAGGGACCTGTAGGCTGTCTGGGTCAGCTTTCAGGCTTGGCCTCTGGTTATCAGGGAAGGCCATGGAGAACAGGGCTTCAGGGTCACATACGAACTTGTAGACGTAGCGCTCGCCTGCGACCTGTTGAGAAAAAAAAGGGTGTGGTCATTGTGGATCCTAAATTAGACCTGAGATAATACGAACTATATAATTAAGATGGACAACATATGACGATGGTATAAACGTCTAGTAGCAGCAAGTATGACATCTTGACTTGCTACGTTTTAAGTACTTAAATGTACTAAAGGAAAGAAGAAATTGGAACGGGAACGTGCCTTTACCTTCTGCATGATGCCCTTCTCATAGTAGTAACGCAGAGATCGGCTCAGCTTGTCGTAGTTCATGGCAGGCCTGTTCTTCTGGATGCCCCAACGTCTGGCAACCTATATGCATGCATACAAATTAAGTTATTTGCATGCAGAATGGAGGAACCCCAGCACTTTTAGAACTGTATCTCTATCCAATGCATTAGTGACTTCCAGCCATCATGTTTTTCTAAACCTTTTGCTAGTCCCCATTCCCCTATTCTCTGTCAGGACCCCAATAGGACCCCCACAGATCAGGTAATATACTGTTCACAAGAATTAGCAGATACTTCAAAATAACCTCTCAATGAAATATCCCCTAATTTTTCTGAGCTGCTTATTTAATTGGCTTAAGTACGCATTTTCAGTCTGAAGTGTCTAGAAACTCCAGCAGTACTGCTTCGCCTGGTCCACTCATACCAGCACAACACACACTAACACACCACCAAAACCAGTGTCACTGCAGTGCTGAGAAAGATTTAGCACCCAAATGGTATCTGAACTTTAATCGGAATAAAGTAGAGAAACATGAACTACAGGCTGTAAGAAAAGGTAATGAATGTAGAAACAAGGTGTATCTAAAAAAAAGTGATTGATTAGTGTATAATAAAAATTCAGTCACTCATTATTCAGTTTAATGTATTTTAACCTCTAGCTTGGTGAAATTAAACTTTACATTTATGGTATTTAACAGACACCCTTATCCAGAGTGACTTACAACTAATACAGTCTTACAATCCAAGCAATTGTGGGTTAAGGGTCTTGCTCAAGGACCAAACTGTGGCAGCTTGGCAGAGGTG
>JAUZSU010130633.1:0-16803 GCA_034780255.1 Parotocinclus maculicauda
ACAATTTGGAATAAGGCTGTAATGTAACAAAATGTGGAAAAAGTGAAGCGCTGTGAATACTTTCCGGATGCACTGTAATACCTCTTGTCCCCCGAGTGGACTGTGAATACAAAATACCACTTGTGGATAAAAAACCTGCATGCACAACAGTGCTGAAGTGCAGACATAACTAAACTGTAAATACAATTCATTCAGTAGATGTTTACTAGTTAATATGTCTCCATAAGCTAAGTATACATATCTACTTTAATCTCCATGTTTAGTCTCATGACATCTAAAGCATGATTCTGCATGTTTGCTTAATTTTTAGACCTCTCATTCCTTCTTGGAAAGTGTGATACCATTACAAGTTACTCCCTAAAACATCGTAATCTGTACCAATTAGAAATTGTTAAAAAATTCATTTATTCTCGAACTATATGCTATGTTTAAGCACTAATAGTTTTAGGGCTATTAAGGTTAATAGGGTTTTCCAAGTCAGTTGCACATATTTGGCCAGCAGATGTTTCCATGGTGTGGGTTTTGAGTGTTAGGGTCATTGGGTCTAGAAAACTTTAAATAGGGAAATTTACTTACATAGCCTTCGTGTACACAAAGATGAAAAGATTTAAATATTAGATATAAAACTTAAACTAACACTGGTGTTTAAAATCTTCCAAAATGCCTTCTGTCTTGTTTTCCTGTTAAAATATTTATTTGTTAGTTGGTAATCTACCACACCCGAGCCAGTCCATGAAAACAAACAGAACTAGGAGTGACAGATTGATCCTCGATATGAAATCCTAAGAGTCCCAAGGTAAACAAGTGAGAAAACCTGCTACAAAAAAAGTAGCTCAATATCATGCAGGGATTGCTGTTGGCCCTGTCTAGGGATATTCCTGATTTTGTGCTCTGCTGCCAACTAGAAAACGGCTCCCCCATGACCATGTCCAGGATTAAACAGATTAGAAAATGAATGAATAGGTTGCTGTCAGGAACCACATAGCTGGTCTTCATCAGGCAAACTGCAGCGATCCTAAAGTGTACAAGCCCTTAAAGATGCAGCAAATCCCTATTTATTAAGAGAACATATCAAGACCTTGCAAAAAGGTGATTGATCACAAAGAAAGAACTCAGAAAACACGATTCTTTCAAAAAGAACAATCATCAGAAGATTGCTTAATTGTTTCTATTAGATGTTTTAAAAAGTCATTGCTAAGCAAAACTTCAAAACTTCAATTAATTTTCTGGAATATGGAAAGTTTGTTTGAGAGAGGTTCCCAGTTGTATGGATAAACAAAGCATAATTCAAGTAAAATATGGAGAGAAATGCAACAGTGAAGTAGAGACGTCATGGTGTGGGAAACCTTTTCAGCTGCTCGTACTGGTGTTCTGCCTCACCCACAATTGTTTTTTTAAATTGCTTGGAACTGTATCAGTTGTATGGATGCGGATATGAGTGATTGCTAAATGTAAATGTAAGTGTTTTCAAATATATTTTCCATAAACACATTCTATTTTCCAGCTTAAGTTCTAAATAAAGCTTCACTACAAGCAACATTCCTGTTGTTCCTGTTTCTTCTTTGAGTCTACGTAAAGGAGTTTGTTGTAAGCACCTTATCATTTTTGCTCAGAAGCTTGAGTAACACAAGTAAAACGTTATTTCATTAATCAGTAATTAATTAGTTAGTGGTTGAAACTATATTCTGTAACTTTACCTAGTTACAGGAAAAGGCAATTAACTGTAATGGATTAATTTGTGCTTTGTTACCCCCAATACTCCTAATATGGGTGGATAAGGTCAGCAGAGGACCAGCAAAGCAGAGAAATGCATGCACTCACCATGTCAACCCCATACTAGCCAAGACATTCTGTATTCCTTTTATCCACCCCATGAGCATTTATTAGTGACCCATACACTTTACCCGTGTGTATGTGTTAATGGTCATTTGTCACACCCTGCCTGGTCTGACAGCTCACACCTAGGGAAGGTGAGTGGTCTACCTTTGCGCATATGCGTGGTGGCAAGATAGAAGCATTTGCCAAGTCTTTTTGCCCTCATCATTTACAGGGCATCTGAAAAAATTAATTATGTTGTGTGTTAGTGTGTAAGTGGATGGTAGGAAATGCAATTACGGCCTTGCTGTAACCTTAACAATTAGACACCCACATGCCACCAAACTATTTGGAAGGCATGCCAGATGAAAGCCTTTTTCTGCTATCCACAAAAATAAGCACATGTAAGATGTTCCATGAAGTTTAACTGTTACCAGACTTATGCAGCTCTTCAGCTTGCATCATTGTGAATAAATATGATGTAAAACATTATAGATTTTCAGACGAGTTTTAAAATTAGAAGTAAAGAAACAAAAAAAAAAAACAAAGGAGACATAAAATTAATTATTAATAACGCAATATTACAAATCAGTGAGTGATAAAGGTTTGTGAACCTCTAGGATTAGCAGTTTATTTCTCTGACTCTTAATTCTAATGAGTCCATCATTAGGAGGAAAATAATGGACAACAAGATGGTGTATTGGTGAGTTGCAAAGAGAAATCCACTGCTCCCCAAAAACAAGCATTGCTGCCTGTCTCCAGTTTGTTATAGCTCATGTGGATGAAAAAAGATTTTGTGAATAAATAAGCCCAACATCGCACCTTTTATTTAAATTGAGCATTATGTCTGGAGAATGAAAAACACTGTATGCCAGCATAAGAACCTTATCCCATCTGTGAAACATGGTGATGGTAGTATCATGGCATACTCTTTGATGGACCAATAATTTAGAAACTTTTAGGACTTAAGTGGAAATCTGCTGATGTTTTAGGTCATATTAATGCAGATACCTTATATAGAAGATTCTAACGGGCTTACAAACTGCCAAGCACTGACTCTACAGCCCACTCAAACAAGGCTAAAGCTTTTGCCTAGTCAGTATTGTACAGTTATTTGATCAATTTATGTCAAGAAAACAAATACTTGCACAGACATATCTGACAGTGGCTCAGCACAGACGTGTACCTAAATGGGAGCAAATGATTGGTGTGTATATACACGCACTTGTCCTATACTGCCTGCAGGCATATCCTGCAACGTGTGCTGAACTTTATGTGGCATGTGTAGCAGCTGGGAATTCATCCTGAAAGCAATGACAGGCCTGCGTGCTAAAATACCCCATTTATTGCTCGTAGCTGACTTCAAATTATTTATCTAACACCAGTGAGGTTTTTACATCATCAAGTCGATTCTGGCTCATTTACTGGCCAGGCGCATATGCCACCTCCTGCAAGATGGAGTAGACGTGTTCCGCCATTCAAACAGGAATCTTATTATCAGAGTCACTAGCTAATAGCTGCCAAAGTTCCAGGAGTGGTTAAGTCATTTTCTTTAAGTAGGTGAAAGTAGACTGCCTCTTCACTTTACTGAGTTGAGGCATTAATATTCAGTCCGTGTGAAGTTTCTGATGAGTCCTTGCAGCTCTTCTTCCAAGTTCTCTCTCCCCAAAATGCAGTGTAACCGCTGTAAAAGATAAGTATTGAGCAGCAGCTATCGGCTATGAACACCCCAATGCAGCATGGTGTGCACAACTCTGGGGGAATAACTGTGTACAGATGAAAACTTTCACCTCAGTCTTCTTCTCATTGGCTTTTGTAATGAAAATGCAGCAGCAGCAGTTGGTTTAGAATTTGTATGGTGCTTACCTAAACAGAAAAGATAACTGAAGCATCCGAAATTGAGCAGGTGCTTCAACGGAAGCACATATTCTTCCAATCATTAATATGGCATTTACCAAAGTGTTGAGGTGCTTTTCTTATTTCAAAACCACTGGAATTAATATGCAGTCTCCCGTTACTGTTATAAAGCAGCCACTTTTGCTGCCATGATGGGAACATGACAGCCAGGATTTGATTCCACAAAATCAAAAGATACTTAATGACCTTAGGTACTGATTTTACATCATAAATCTCTGATGTCTTTTGTCTAGTCCAAAACTGAGATTGCTGAGATTCAGTCAAGCCTAAAATGGTTGAGTCAAAAGAATGTCAGGTCCAAATCATGACAAAGAACAAATTAAGTTAAGAAAAAGGCTGTTTACCCTAAGACTAAAACTATTGAACTATTGACTGAACAGAAATGTATCTAGTTCCTGTCAAAATGCTTAAAGAAAGGATTTCTGCATGTCAGTTTCATTGAGTCTTTAATGGTAGCACTGTGGAGCAACAGGTAACTGTGGCGCTGATTTGCTCCAGCAAGGTGACTAAGAATATCCTATATTGGAAAATATTTTCAGTTGTTTCTATAAACTAAAAATATTTTAAGATTATAAGCTATTCTTAGTTATTCACTTCGCTCTTTCAATAGGAAAGGTCCGACATGAAAATCATGCCTTGGTATTCATGCTTTGTGTGAGTCCTACAGAGCAAACTGAGCCGTAGGTATTACACCAGCTTTTACTCAGGAGCTTTAGGAGAAATGAAAGCTTCTCTGATCCCCTGACTAAGGTCAGGAAATAGATCAGAAAAACCGAGAGGCCACGAGTCCTGGCTTCAGAACTCAAAAAAGCAGTAGCATGAAGGTCTGAATTTTTGTCAGCTCTGCTGCGAAACGAAAAGTGTCACAAGCTGTTTAAGCTGCACGGAAAAGGCCAGGCCCAGCTTTAATCTGCTTTGGGGTCTCACCAGTTCATGGAGACTTCCAGCTACAGGGAAGCCAATCATCCACAATGTCCATCAAACGCATTTGTTGTTCCACCAACGTCTCCTGGGCAATATAAGGGCACCGGGCCGATGGCAGCAAGTCACAGTCAATTAAATATTGACTACGAAAGTGGCTTCACAGTTTTGTGAGGGGTTTTGTTTTCTAGATGAATAACCAAATAAATACAGACAGAAATTTACAGAATTGACAGCGCTTGTACAGAAGCATAAAGCGCTTTTAATATAGCAGAGCAACTGGCATTGTGTTAGGACAACCTAGGACGCACACTTTATAGTCGAATTGTCGTAAATTGAAGCATGGGTGTTTGCTTTTTCATCCCAAAAGTTCAAAGACACAAATAAATTTGGTTCTGACAAGCCAACATCATTACAGTTAGATTTTTTGATCACACAGTCCATTGTCTATGGAATTGCCTCCTAAATTCCAGGGACTATTATGGTATGGGGCTGTGTCAGTGCCCTTGGCAAATGTAATTTACACTTCTGTCAAGACTGCCTTAATGCAGAAAAGTACACTGAGATCTTATATCAACATAAGCTGATTTTTAGACGTCATCGTTTCTAGAAAAAAATTTGTATTTTGCAACAAGACAATACAAAATACATGCTGCACACCTGGCCTGTCTGCAGTCCTGACATGTCCCTAATAGCGAATGTGTGGGGAACAAAAAACTGACAACAACAACCCTGTAATGTTGCACATTTTAATATGTGTTTGTAGGAGGAATGGGACAAAGTAACACCTGAAACACTAAATGTACCAAAACGTCTTATAAGTGTGGCGAAAAGGAATGGCAACATATCAAAAGTGGAAAATGCTTTACTGTTCCAACATTTTTTTGCAGGAATGCATGTATATTAACAAAGGAAATTAAGACAAAACATGAAATATTTTAGGTTCACTATGTCTACAGTGAAATCGTAAGTAAATGTACAGTGAACAAATAAATATAAGGATCACTCTGCTTTTTATATGTATTTTCCATACTGTCCCATTTTTTATGATTTGGGGATTGTAACTTCAGGTGACAATGTACGGGTATATGTCACTTAATGTGATAATACTTTCTCTGAACTTGCTGGTTATGAGCTGGTCATAAGATGTTTCATTAATACAATAGAGTAACAGTCATTGATTATGACAATCAAGACATTATTATTGATTTTATATAAACATTAGATGTATCATTGCTCCACAATCCTAACTAGGATATGTGAAAGAAAACTTTTGATGATGAACTCTTCTTCAGATGTCCTTTCCCTTTGCCAATGTAAATTCCTCGAAAAACGCAATTTATTTTGCATTTCATAGATTCAAGGTCACAGTGCCACTTGCTACTGTTATTTCATAAATCAGTGGATAATGTAATTGCCTGAGATCAAGCTACAAAGACTATAACTATTAATTCACTGCACTCCTCTAGCAGCACTTAAGGCGGCATTATGAACACTCAAAAAGCATTATCTCAGTCAACTGAATTGCTGCAGCTCCCATTTCAGCAGCAAGGGGGATACATAACGGACCATGCACTCTGCAGCAGACTTTTTGCCCTTTCATTGTTTAGGAAAGCATGCTAATGGGTATCTTACAATGAAAGGATTCTAAATCCAATAAAACCTAAAATTAGGCTCAAGGGCCCAATTGTTGCTTGTAGTTATGTTGTTTTGCATTTGCTATTGTAATTTTGTGTTCCCATAATTTACATCCTGTTTTTTTCAGGATGAGTAACAGTGCATGTGGTAATTTCACCTCAGAATGGCAGTGCTTCACAAGGGAAGACCGGAGAAGGTTTGTAAAAAAAAAGTTTATTAATAATCACAGGCAGTATTCAATTAAATTATTGTACAATGCCAGTTTTACTTTCTATGCATTCTTTAGCTCAAATTTCCCAGACCTTTAAAACTGTTCATCCAGTGACAGATTATTACTAATAAAACACTTTTGAGATGATCGGTTTTGATTCATGTTATGATGTGCATTTTTCTGTCCATAAAAAAAATAAAATAATTATAACTTTATATATATTAAGTATATTAATGGCAGTTTATGTCGCATGGCAACTGGTTTGAGAGTTACATTATTGGCAGTTCCAAAAGAGGAAGTACCTTCTTTAAAAAATATTTTACATATTTTATATATAATAGTGTATGTTTCTGTGCTTATCATTCTTCATATACCTTCACACATGAGTGAAGAAGCGACAGCTTATCCTGAGATGCCAAAGGGTGGCTAAAGGGACTTCCAGAGCAAGCATGGTTACGGAATGGAGTGAAAAAAAATGGCAGAAATATAAACAACAGACTTTATAGCATTCTAAAAAAAATGTTGTCGACAATGAGGAACTGCAAATTCAATCTGGATTCAATCTGATTGCTCCTGCTTTGGTATTCTAAACTACATATTTGACTTTCCTTTTTATTCTCTCTCTAAGTCTCTTCAAAGTCTTTTGTACCTTTGCTTCCTGATCTTCCCAGTCACCTTCCTTACTCCCCAGTTTACAATGGCTGAACTTACAATATTTATACCCAATGATGGGAATCCGATAATAAATATTAATACTAGGGATGCACGATCATGTTTTATGCTGCTGATTCCGATCACCCACGAGTGCCGATCACTGTTAATCACCAATACCACATTATCACATAGGCTGGCTGTACATTTTTGAATGTAGTTATGATGAGTGCTACTGGTTACATGATCTGGAAAAAGGGACAAAAAAATTATCTGAGAGAACAGGGTGTTTTTACTGACTTTTACTCTATTCAATCAGGCGGACAACTGAAAAACACAAATTTACATTTATCTACAATAATCTTTGTTTTCAATTATTGATTAATAAATTAAATGAGTTATTCAATACATTATTCTACATTAAGCTTTGGGTTGATGATTTTAGATAACTGTGGTTTAATGTAAGTGATTTAAGTATGTTTATGGAACGCTACCAACTATGTTCCTGCACTCTCCTGTGCTAGATAAGGGAAGGCGACAGCTCGTGATGTAGTGACTAAAAGCTGTGGTCATGGTTGCATTTTAAGCATGTTTAATTTAAGCAATGCTATGATATATAGTATAAAGTAAAGTCCTAGGTTTACAATAAATTCAGCTTAGGATTTTGTCAGAATGTATCCCCATCATAAATCAGGGAGCACCTATATTTTCTTTCATTTCTTATTCACATTCATAGCATTCATGGCTTTCTTTTTCTTTCTTACTTACTTTCTTCCTTTATTTCTTTTATTTCTTTTCATTTATATTCTTAAAAAGAATCTCTCACATACACAGATACATAATGCCCTAGGGCTACCCTTCTACAAAGGGTGCAGCAGTGAACAATGGCACTCTTTAATACACTGCCCTACAAAAGTTGTCAACTGAGTAACTGACAAAGCATTCTAAAAAGTGACAAAGCAAAGCTTGAAAAGCTTGAAACAGGTCCCCTCCATCGGCAGCCTCTTTCTGTGTGGCCAATTCTCCACTGCCTGGTCACCTCCAACCATAGCTTCCTCACTGGCACTTCTGCGCTCCCATGCTACATTTAAAGCATTCACTCTCAACTCAGGTCCACTTCCTCCCTTTTACCCTCAGTACACCCACTGAGCCCCACTGGTGTTCCAGACTGCTGTTTGCCTCACCTTGTCATTTCTCTTTCCATTGCCAGCTGAATTCTACCATCTGATATTATTTAATGAAGCTTGTTTGACTTGCTTTCCAACTGCTTGATTCTACTAACTTATGTAGTGCGCTACTTGCTTAGTCATTTGCTTTCCCACACTTACTCATTACTCTCCTTCAAAAGTCCCCTGTAATTGTTGAGTGATGACATTCTCTGAACAGATAGAAAAAGATCAGATCTGCTTTGAAGAAGCACTCAACCCACCTTCTCCCTTGATCCAGAAGAGAAGACAAAAGCCTTCAGTTCAGATTGGAAACAACTATGGGTCTTGGTAGTGGCAAGGCAATGCACAACACAGTGGTATAAGACATTTACAGGTCATTTGGTCAGGACTTTAAACAGACATTAAAAGATTATGCAATATTTTTTATGCTGCTGCTGATGTAATGTAAATATTTCAGCTGAAAACACAAGTTGAACATTTACCTCCACACAGCACACAAAGCCTGATGTGCATGATAGGTTCACACACACACACACACACACACACTGTAGAAGCAAAATATAAATGATATAAAAATATAAATATATACACATGGCTGCACACAACCAAGAGGGAACTAATTCACTTGAAGAAACATAATATTCAGAACAGATAATCCAATATCATCTTTCAAACACTTTAAAGCTTTAACTTTTTCATTTCATGTCTCTTCTTGGCAAATAAAATTGTGACTCCTAAAAGTATCTGTGCAAAACACAAACTGTAACATTGTTCCTGCTCATGCACGTAGTTAATGCAAAGTAAATGTATATTCATCAAAATAAATGAAGTGAAAATTTAAAGATACACATCACATACCTTTTTTTAATGTGACCAACTTTTGTTTTGTTTACAGCTAAAATGTCCAGAGTTAAAAGAGATATTTTATATGATAGTTTGTTATAATTGATAAGACCTCAGTCGTTAAAGTGAACAGATATTGATCAGATGGTCATCAAACAAAACTTTTCTGTATAGACTTAAAACATCATGGCAGCTGACTTTCATAATTTGGTCTCTTGACTGACTTTCTCAGCGCCACATCAACAGTATTAGTTCTTGTTTGGTTATCAAGCTACCAAAACAAGTGTTCACTGACTGGGTTATCAATCAAATGAGTTTCTTTTCACCACCTTTTGGCTATATGTACAAAACTATATAGCCAAAAGTTTGGTGACACTGTTACGTCCCGGGTTGAATTATCTTTTTTTTCATTTTCATGTTTCCTCTTATTTGCTATTCATTCGCTTGTTTCCAGTGTTGATTGATAGACGAATCTGGAAATGGAATGAGGCGGTTTTAAAGTAGACCCGCTCTGAAAGATGCTTTGTCACCAAACTGATATGTTGTGGGTCAGGCAGCCTTTCTTTGTGTAGAACTTTTCATGTGTGCATTTGGCCTTTCTGCAACGCATCTTCAGTGATCTTTAAAACTAGTTTGCCTGGTGCCTGACAAACCAGGCAGGAAAGAAGGGGCGCCCTTTACTTTTTGTACCTAGGTAGGCTGTCTGTAAAGCTGGTATGTGCCATGATCGTATTTTTGCTTTTGCCATGCTAGACTAGAGTACATCTAATGTTTTTTTGTATTTTTGTATTTTGTGTTTTTTGTATTTATTTGTCCTTAGATTGGCTACACTTGTACAAAAATGGGGAAATGTTTTTGATTTACTTTAGTTATTTACTTTATGTTTTGTTATTCCTAAGTTATGTGTGTTTAAACCCTTTTTTACAAAATAATGTATCATCTGAAAATAGCAAAATAAGAACTGATGATAATGGCCAATCTGTCTCTGTCTAATATTTTCTTCACAAATACTGTAAGTCCTGCCACGTATTATAAATAATTTCTCAACCTCACCTAAAACATGAGAATTATTACAGAGTACTGTTGTTGGAGAATACATTTTGGCTCATTATTGTCATTCTAAATTAACTCAGACATATGATAGATTAGGTTAGGGCCATGTTCAAAACAAACCCATTTCTTTATGAGCTTTCTTTAAGTACATCACCTTCTCATCCTAAATGCACAAAACATCAGTCCAGGTCAGTCCAAAAACATTCATTACGTCAACACAGCAATCGTGTTGACTCATGAATTTAAGAATCTCAAGAAATGTGATGCTCCCTACCTTTGTTTTTCAAAGGTCTCTTTTCATCCAGTCAAAACTCTATCACTCATGGGTGCTTTAATACAGAGACCCTGCTGCATTGCATAGAAGTCACTTGGTCGGTCATAAAAGCTATGGTATCCTATAAAAGGTGTTTGCCAGAGAGCTTCGCATTGGGGAAGGGCAAAGGATTCAATTACAATTCCAGAGGGTGATCATCAATAATTTTTAGCTGCAGGCCTCAAACGAGACTGTTTAATCATGCTTTCCCTTTCTGCTGGCGATTCATACCCTGGTAATGAGTGGGTTAAAAAAGTTTGTCAAGACCTTTCTTTAAGCTTCTTCACTCAGTTCATGCTAATCCTCAAGAAAGAGTCGACATTTCATTGCCTGTGGCAAAGACTTTTCATTGATGGCAGATGCCACGGTTGCTCTGGGCAATGACGAGCATGATCTCACTGAGCAAAACTGTTTCATACAAAAATAAAAGTGCTTTTCTCCCCCACAATGTCCCTATTTCAGTCAAATCTCCTTAAACGTAATTACAAATTGCTGTTGTTTTTTATGGTCATGAATCCCTGTGGCTCCAGTGGTCCTGCAGTGGAAATTAGCCATTTTTTTCATGTTGATATTTTGTTCACCTGACATTATATCCTTTATATTGAATAATGTATTGCAGTACCTCTTCTCAGTCTTTTGCTCTTCTCTTTCTCTTATCTCCTCTTTGTCGTGACTGGTAATATAATGCCATGCCTCTCATCTGTGTGGCCATGAAGCCCCAGATACAAATATATATTCACCTAGCAGATTAAACAGTAATTTGAACTGCTGATCTGTCTGAAACAAAAATCATTCAACAGAGCTTTGATGACAAAAATGTCTCCTCTTGTCATAACCATAACCAAGATATTAATCTACAGAAGTCATGGCTCTGCAGATAGAAGGAGATATGAAAGACGCTTGCTTGAAGGGCTTTAAAAGGAAAAATAAGAAATTATTACTTATTGCTACATAATTGGTCTAATTTTACATTCACATTGGCAGGGCTGCGATGCAGAAAGTCCCATATGTTCAGTGATAAATTGAATGAAAGAAATAGCAACTATTGCCGACTTGAAAAGTGAGAAGATTTTAGCTTTATGCAATGTGAAGTGAAGAAATGTAGTGACTGCAATCGGAACTTAAGCACAGTGAGACATAGTTCTCCTGCTGTGAAATATTCATTTTCTTTTGGAGATAAGATATTTTTCCCCATTTGAGATAGAAGAATAGGATTGCTGAACATCCTGCTGCAAATATATGAGACTGCACAATAAAAATGACGTTTGGTTGAGATTGAGTACCTAATTAACACCCATTAATGGACTGTAGATTCAAATTTAACTAGACATAGAGCTTAATTTGTGCCAGAGCTAGGCAGATCGGGGCACGGGGACCACTAAACATGTACGTCAGGACCTGTGAACTGAGCTGTGGGACCTCTATATAACCAGAGATACAGTTGAGTAGGCCTGAATCTGAAATTATCTGTAACACCCCTACTCCCTGTGTAATGCGCTAGGATATATGCAATCTAGAATAATTTCCTTTGCACCCAGTTTAGTGCAATACATATCAAATAGAAAGCAATTTCAGCTTAATCACAGCTCTACTTAAAAATGTTAGTATTAATTAAATAATAGGTATTTGTGTGTCTCATTGGATAAAAAGTCCAAACCAAAAATGCCCACCAAAACTATTAAAAGTTACACTGAACTGGTGTTGCATTAATTTTGGCAGGTCTGAATTGAAAGTACCATCTGGGTATATGTTACAATTGTCCAAATGCACAAAATTATACAATGACAATGCATTCATCAATAGCATCGCCCCTTTATACACTCATTCTGTCTATGAAGCTTAGTATGCTAGTTTTAAAACGCTGCTGATTTAAATGTAAACGTGTTGTGGCAAAGTAACATTACTTATGATTAAATGTATCATTTCAAGACAACATGGTGGTTTGGTTGGTAGCACTGCTGCATTACAGCAAGAGAGTCCCAGGTTCAATCCTGGAGCCGCCTGGGTCCTTTCTGTGTGGAGTCGCATGTCCTCCCTGTGTCTGCGTGGGTTTGCTCCAGGTACTCTGGTTTCCTCCCACATTTCAAAGACGTGCGTGTTAGGTTAATTGGTGTCTCTAAAGTGGCCCTAAGTGTGTGACTGTGTGTGTACATTACAATGGATTTGCACCCTGTCTAGTGTTGTTTCTGCCCTTACCGGCTGGCCTGTGACCCTGTGTTGATTAAGCAGAAGAAAATGGATGGATGTATCATTTCATTGTATATGGATCAAGTACCAGAATATGAATAAACATATGAGTACATACATTTGATTGGAGAGTCCATATTCATGACCATGAAGTAATGGTTGTATTAGTTGTTAAAAGTGCAGTGATAACTATGGCTACAAAATTGACAGTTTCCTGGACAGTGTCCCAAACTCAGTGACTTTCTAAGATAGTGTAGCTATAATTCTCCATATCAATAACACCTATTGCCTCTTTGCAATGTCCCATTTTCAACCTTTTTCTTTCAAACATTTTCAACATGCTGTTCTTTATACACTTCTTGCTGATAACTGACTGGTTTTGCGATACAGTTGTCCAGGTATGCAGCCTATAGACAATGATAATAATGTGCTGTTTGTAAGTGCATCTATTTCTTTGTATGTGGAGCTTAAAAAAAATACATTGTTTTTTTGCTGTGTCCTGATCATGGGCATGCAGGTCATGGTCATACAGAAGAATTTTAACAGAGCTCACTCATAAAGACATAAATGTGTCACAGTATGGTAGGATCACTTAAGGCTCTAATGACAGTTCCAGAGTGGAAGAGGCTATAAAGTTGATTTCTGGCTGAGCCACTGACCTTTACACACCCCTGCATGAACACACAGGGTTTAGGGGACAGAGGGTGACCAAGAACCTCAATTAATCACACTCTAACAGCAGCTTTGCAGCCATCACTCGGGAGAATAAATAGAAAAACACCAGATGACAACCTTGGGCTTTTGAGTGTACTAGCACATAAATCCTGCGCAGTGCTTCATGAAATCGCACACAAATACAGCTCTGTTGCTTCCTGTTTAGTTATATGATCAGAAAAAGTATGGTCAGAAGAACTAAAAGGAGCATCCTTTCCCTATGTGTAATCCTTTTAGAGGTGTTATTAGAGGCAGTAAGATTGATTTTTAGCTTTCTGTCACAGTGGGATGAGAATATTCCACCAACCAAAAGTGTCCAATAAACAAGGGTCAAGAAACTGAACACTGATTGGTGCGAAGCAAAATTTCACTGCTCTAGAGGTAATATGCTATGGTATTCTAGTCTTAGACTCACTCACACATTTACCTCATTTGCTATGGACTAGGTGTTCATCCCAATACTCTTAATTGATACTTTCTTCATTTATTGCTCTTATGTCCTTTACCCTGTGATCTGCAAATCGATTGAAGTCACCAATCATTATGGCTGCATCAATTTCAATTTCCTAAATGCTCTCAAAGAAATCAAAGACGTGGGACACAGAAGGTGCTTTGACCTAGAATGCACCAGTCATTCCTTAGCAGATGTCTTTCTCATACGAGCAAGTGAGGTTATCTTATGGAAACCAATAAGCTATCACCACACCATCTGATCTAATCAACAACAATTAATAATACACTATTACATTCATTTATTGCATTCATGGCCATAAGCATTCATAAAACTCAGTAGTTTCATGTAAAATTGTAAAGCTTTTGTGAGCTAAAAATAAAAAGCTGTAAATAACACAGGGCTGACTGGAGACACATTTAATTGAGAGTAAATTTGGTCAAAAACTGATTTACATCCAAAGAACCACCATGAACAATCCCTCAATGTCAAAGCAGAAACAGAGGTTGTCAACCTGTGTAAAGAAGTCAAAGTTATTTCTTGATGAATATGAAATAAATAGGAATAATAAGAAATAATATGACGGTGACAGCAAACTCCATCCTTTAAATCCTGAACAAAAAAATGTGCCTTAGCTTTTGCAAATCTAGATTCCTTACCAATTAATATTTACTTTTGGCTGTGTTACATATGGGATCGATATTAATGCCATAGCATTAACAATCTTCAATCGATGGGCTCAACTCCCTCAGTTTCCCAGCCATGTTGGTGATTAGCCTTGTGACGCAGCCTTCAAAAAGATGTATAACTTGGTTTGTGTGCATTTGCTGCTTGTGTCTTCTTGCACGCTATTTTTTACTTTGACTACTCTCCCATCAGTTTATCCCACCACCCCGATGTGTAGCCTGTCAATTTCAGCATGATATCCATAATCTTACCTTGTTGAATCTAAGCCTGGTTAAATCTGTGGGGACATACAATCAATGGGAAAAGACTGGGTCAAACACTCACAGATGAAAATAATGAGGAAAAGCAAAAAGAGTCATATGCTTCAAAAAGTGCCAGACACTGTGTGAGTGGATTGGGTATGAAAACCCAGCTAACAAGCTAATGTTTTGTCAAGACAGTCGGCGAAGTGTTGCATGTTTGGCTATTTTTTCTTTAGAAGTTAGACTGGTGTCCAATTACAAAAGAATCGCTATTAAACAACGGTCATTTATGAGGTACAGACTTAAAAGCAGAACTTGATCTTTATTACACTTCATTAGTCATCTTATGTAGCTCCAACAATCAGCCCGCATCCGCATAACCTTTGACAGCCAGTGTCATCACAGACAGGTTTCCAAAAGTAACATGATGCTCTGCTGACACAAAGATCCCTGCATTTGCACCCTTAGCTGAGAGACAGCAGACTAGCAGAAGAATGTGCTTGGGTGTCTCTAATTGGCAGCCTGCTCTCTCGGCCACAGCTGGGTCTTCTGGGAATAATGACCGACTAGACTGGCTGTGGCTGGAACAGCTCCATCAACTTACACCCCCAGTGACAGACTCACCGGGGAGGACAGGGTTTCAGTCAGATTAATATGAGTGGCAGGGAAAGGGGAGAAGATGAGACTCAAGAGGTGCATGACATTGCACCTTTACTAATAAAGAGCAACGACGGCAACAGCCATAAACAAATGACACTCTGGGAGGGAGGGAGGGTACCACCCAACACCTGAGGACAATCCAGTGGTGCTGTTCATAATAGCTAGGGAGAAATTGTACTCCCAAGACAGATTTTTAGCTTGTGGAGTTGACATATTGGAGAAGTGAGTGCCCTGGTGGGTTGTCACATGTATTGCCTGTAGAATAATTACTGTTGTAACGTTCATACATTATACTCATTACAGAATTAAACTGGCTCTGACCATCAGTCACAGCCTTAATGAAATGAAGGATTAATATATAATAATTACAAGGAGAAATGTTCTGGGCTGTACACACTTATTAAATATTTCTTTTCCATATTGCATTATTTATTCTTCATATTTCAACAACTGCCTTTTCTACTGTCATGGGTCCTGTGCACATGTAGCCTCTTAGTCCTTCTCCCTGACATGGTGGCAGTACTGGCGCTAGTGCCTAATCTTGGACTGCTGCATGCTGTTCCTCTGCAAAATCTGTGCAGGCTTTATGCTGCAAAGAAAGACTTGGAATGGCATCATTTCTTTACTTTGACCAAATGTAGCTCAATAAAGTACACAGGGAAATCACAGAAAGTTACTGGAGTTGTAAATAAACTGTTGCAAATGTTCATGTTTTCCTGGCAACTGCAACAAACTAAGTAATCATATACAGTGGACAGACATCAGTACCTCAGTGGGCACTTATTATACCAAGGGGCAACTTATTATTGCAGACTTTGTTGCAGAATCTCTGAAATTAAAAGACTTGTGCTCTAGGCCTGCAGTAATGAGTACTCACTGACAGTGGTCAGCGAAAAACATGGCCCAGCGTTAGGATAATGGATATTGGAGTAATGGAAATAGACTATATTGTGTACACTCTATAGACAAAACTATGTTTCATAGGAACAAATTCATAACATAAAGAATGTTTCTGGATTTTCCATAGGTGAACAGTGGCAGTAGAATGGGTTGTACTGAATACCCCAGTGGCACAACAATGGTGCAGTGGTTTATGCTGTGCTCACTGTTCCGAGGTCTCCAGGTGTGATCCTGATCTCAGACTGTGTTGGCTCTCTACAAGCCCTCCCCATGTCTGCGTGGGTTTACTCTGGGTACACTGTTTTTCCTCCCACATTCCAAATAAATGTATGTTAGGTTAAATGGTATATCTGAATGGGCAGCACGGTGGCTGAGTGGTTAGCACCTCTGCCTCACAGCAAGAAGGTCCCGGGTTCAATCCCAGGGTGGAG
>JAUZSU010130644.1:0-28755 GCA_034780255.1 Parotocinclus maculicauda
TAACATTACACGTATATAATAGGATTTGTTTCAGTACTTTAGGATTTGGTCCGAATAAGCGGCTGGTCCCATTAACCGGATTCGACTGTACATTAAAGCTAAACACTACAGTCTTAACTTTACAGAAAGTGCTCCTGGCCACTAGGGGTCAACATTTTCAATGTCTATTAACACGTGTTTAAAATAGACAGTTAAGAAACTGACAGCTTTAGTTGTTGCTATTAACTGGACAATTATTTGATAGAAAGTAACACTAATCTATAATCACAAACAGTAGCGGTGTAATACTAAATGTATCGTTAATTCTATATACTAGAATAGAAAGGGCGACAGACAACAACGATAGGTTTTATGTTTTTTATTTTCAACGTTATAAATATTTCGAAACTTCACAGCAGAAATCAGCAAAACAGGAAGTAATGGTGTATAAATATAACGCACGAAAGGCATTTCAAGTGAGGAGTTTCATTTAATCTGGATTTATAATCCATTAAGTGCAGCGTAGGGTAAAAAAAAAACAAAAAAAAAACAGTGTGTTACAGCTTTAGGGTGTGACGTGTTGTGATCATGGCGGGAAATAATTTTAAAGCTTATACTCCTGATGTTTTGAAATGGCATTAAGTACAGTACTTGTCTTTTATGCATATTTATATCTACACTTCAATATTAGTCTTTACTCTTTTAATTGAATCTTTTTTTAAGCTCAGACCCTGGTCAGTGCTAATAAGATTGCCAAAGGCGGCATCTAGTGGCCGTTTAGAGTATCGACCTGCATATCCCACTACTTCAAAGACTGGGTCACGGTCTTCACACTCTTACGTTCCTAAATATTTCGATATTGTGCATCAGGAACGTTTAGCTACCACGACAAGGCCATCCCGGTGTGTCTCTGCATCAAACGGCGTCCACCGTTTCTCACCCGGACCGTCAGTCCCGGCATCTCTGATAGGATCCGAGTCCAAAATCAGGACGCTTTCTGAAGTCAATCCATGATCCATCATGCTCCAAAAATCCCCAAAATGTGAGGTTTGAGGGCTGACGAGCGAGATTTTCTGAGCTTCTTTGGAAGTGGAGGCGTAAAAGCGAGGCATCTTCCAAAAACCCGTTTCGGGTCTTCGTTCCTCCTGTCCCGCCCGTGGTGCTTCCGTCTCTCCGTTTGTCTCTCCGTCCGTCCCTGTGCTCAATCAGTCTGGGGAGAGCTGTTCCAGCAGGGGGCTCTTTTCACGCTCGGGGGTGTGGATGCTGTCCGTACGGACGATGCAGGTGGGCCGGTGCTGGTTCAGCATGTGGATCAGACGCTGCCGTTCCAACTTCAGCTCCTCGATTTGGGATTTCAGCTCCGTGTTTACCACCTCCAACCGCTCCGACTCCTAACGCGCAAAAAAAACACATTAGCTTCAATTTAAACTCTAAAAGATATTTGGTTTTAATTTAGTAACGAGTTCCTGCTAACGATTAAGACATATGGACATTAATTAATAATAACATTAAATACACACTGCTTGGGATTAGACCAGACTTTTTTTTTTTGTATTTCTCGGATCCGCCGCAGCACCAATGGTTGAAAATAAAAATAAAAAAACATTTTATTTTTTAGCTTTTCCCGCCCTCTGGTGGAGAGCCAACGGTTTTCTTCTGTTCATTAATTTTTTTCTAGATTCACTTTAATTTAATAGTAGGTTAAATAAATGTTATTTTTACATTAAAAAAATATTTTTATTTCTTCCTCCTTCCTTGTATTGATTCCACATAGTCCTTGATAAATTGAAAAGTGCTGAAAAATAAAGATTTTAGTAACTTAAGTCTCGCTTGTGACACAGATGTAACTTATTCTCACCTCTAGTTATCACGCTTTTATTTCCCTTATGGTGGAAACTTTCTTTTTAACGGAAACA
This sequence comes from Parotocinclus maculicauda, assembly GCA_034780255.1. Taxonomy (NCBI): domain Eukaryota; kingdom Metazoa; phylum Chordata; class Actinopteri; order Siluriformes; family Loricariidae; genus Parotocinclus; species Parotocinclus maculicauda. The sequence continues at coordinate 1,896 of JAUZSU010130644.1, forward strand.
GTATGACAGAGACAGGCTCACGCACATGCGTAGTTCGAGGTTATGCGTCCATACAATGTACTGTATAATAAAATGTCCAGTTATTAATCCCCATTTTGAATCACTGTTTTTCAGGTTTAGGCACGTGTTTTGATGTTAATTCCTGACTTTAGTTCTAAACAGGTTTATAAAACAAGCTAAATCCATGACTTACCGTATTCATTAGGCTTTATACGTTGTATTTATTTAGTGCACTACCGTAGAAAGGAGGCAGCCATTTGGGATTGAGCCTCCGCTACATAGTAGCATTATAGTAGTTACTAAATACTAAGCTCATATATTGTGTATTAATGCAATAAACATGTCTTTTCAATAATATAAAGGGTGTAAATGTCTTACCCGAATGTCAGCGTTGTTGTTGCCCTCGTCTGCTTCTTTCGCACTTCGTATTTTCTGTTGCTGTAGCTGTAGTGTTTCAAATGCCCTCAGTAAATCCTCTTCTTTACTTTTCTGTGCGTGATTTCTGGCAGCGAAGCTTTCCAAAAGCTCCAATACCTTCACTAGTTTCGGTACCAGACCCTCCACGCTGGCTTTGCCATGACTGTCGATCAATTTCTCCACCTCTGAGCCGATTAACTTGGCAATATCGTACACATCGTCCACCGTTAGAGCCGTAAATGTCTTCTCAATACAGTCGTTTTGGATAGTTTTCTTTTGCTCGATCGTTTCCATCGCAGATTTAAAACAGGCAATACACTTCGTCCCACGCACAAACACACAGTCCGTCAGTCCGACATGTTTCTGACTTCCATTCAGTGTGGTTTCAGTTTAACTTCACCCTGATCAAGGTTCCGTCTTTACATGTTACAACCTAGATGAATAACAATCATCATTTGATGCCACCTTGTGATACGTGATCTTGGGGATACACCTCAATATGGAGACCTAGAGATAATCAGATCATATTACAGGAGCAATGGTTCTTCTCATTTCTGGGACCTCCTTCTCTCCAGACCCAAGCAGCGTACATAGTGTGATTTTAAAAAAGCACTTCTTTACCCACTGGTGTTCACACTCGTAAGCGTTCATCGTGGCTTAAGTCACGGGACTGGGGTGATGTCAAAACCTTGATTCCCTGCTCAGTGAAATATGGTGTCTCATAACTTCAGTAAAATGTATGAAACAGCAGAAGTCGTAAAGACTAGCGAAAAACATCTAAAACGTTTCGGTTAAATTGCAGCTGTAGTTCACAACAAGTCAACATACTCTCAATAGGGACATTATTTAAAATGTAGCCGGTCCCATCTCAAAGCACAGTGAAAAATGAAGCCCTTGATATCTACTTTAAGAACATAAATATTTGCTGGAGGCTGTTAAAATAGGAGTATGCATAAACATATCTCAACACACACTATATAGACCAAGTCTGTGAACATTCCTTCTAATTATTGAACTCTGCCATTACAGCAACATTTATTCATTAACACATTCCTAATATATGGATAAAGCATACATTTCTGAATTCTCCACATACATATTTTCTGTTTCTGATTCCAACAATTCAGTTTAACTTTGGGCCCTGCTCTTCTTACAGTCTAAAGAGAATTGTTTGCCAACTTTGAGAACTTGGCTGGCTTATAGTTAACTTTGACCTGAACTTGAGCAGCCACCCTTGAAAATGCACTGGAATGAGAAAAGTAGATAAGACTTATTGTCTAACATCAGAAGCCGACCTCACATGTTTCAAAATTCACTGGAACAGCATTTAGGAAGAACAATGGCTAGAGACATTCCATGTAAAACAACCCATGTGGATGCAATGTTTAAGATTTGCACAAACCTTTCTCTAAATTGTGTGCTTGTACGACCCCTATGCTGGCTGTGTGGAGCCACAGGTATGCATGTACAAAACAGTATCCATTTTATACCACTATAGTGGAACTGCACTTAGTTGTGTTGCCTATTACAAAGCTATTTTACACACCTTTGTAAACACTATCAAATTGTCTTACTGATGGAGAATGATTAAAGCATGGGTGGTCAGTAATGGTTCCACCTCACCAAGTTTAGCCAACCATCATGAATGAAGCCATGCACCTAGTCACATGCAGTCCCATAAACACAGAACTTCTTTTCTCTGTACAATATATATGCCTACCCAAGCTGCAGTCGATGTCAGGGATGCCATAGCTAAAAGTGATGTGTTAGTCCAGCAAGGATACCTTTCATCCTGTTAAAAACATCAGCTACAGATCATGTTCCAGACACTGCACCGTTCATTAGAAGCAGACCAAGATGAACGAAATATGAATTATATTTGTGTATTAGAAGTTTAATTTGCTAAAATACTGGTCTACTAATATTAAAGAATAATAGACACTTTGGTAAACATTCGACTTCTGTATTTAGGTGAAATTGAATCTTTAAGCAACTGTGTGTGATGTACACTCAATACCCAAAACTTTAAAACCATAACAAATAACAATCATCTCATTCCAACAGAATTTAAGCTTTGGGGTATATTGAAAAACACAAGAAGAGAAGAGGCATGCAAGTCTCAGAACTGGACCATAGAGGAAAATTGTGTAGTCCGAGAAGTTTTCTTTTCCACCACGTGTGCACCATGAACCTGGGCAAATGATGACTAAAAGATGCTTTGTGGGAAGAAGACAAGCCAGATATTTTGGCTCATGACACATAAGGAAAGGAGAGGGAAAGGGATAGAGGCACTTAAAATACACTTGCTTCCTAATATTTGAAATGAAAGTTTAGATTTCTCTTCTTTTTAGTGAGATTAAGTTAACTAGCCAGACTTTAATTAATGTTTACTAATTATTCCAATACTTCTTGCATATATGCATTTGTAGTTTCTAGTTTTACTTGCCTACAGTACTAGGAAAACGTCTTATGACATCATTACATTTGGTTTTAATGACTACATATAACATTGAAAATGAAGACTCAAATGTTTCAAACTTGGATTTGATTTAATCTTTGCGATTGTTTAGCACATCTTGAGCCTTTTCATCCTGTTGGGGTAGAGTGGGAAATGGGGTTCTTGGCTGCTCCCCTTCCAAAAAAGACCATTCCTTATCAAGCTTCAACTTGGAGTCAACGTGGCATCTTGATAAGCAGTCAGATACTGTTGTTGCTCAAGTCTAAGGGCAGATCACACTAAATACTTGTCACTGTAGCCTTCGGAAGCTGTTTCTTTCCTCACTGTGAAAGTACAATGTTCTATTCACAATGAACATGTTAGATACAATGCCAGGCTGGACATGGCTCCTGCATATTTCCTCAGAGAATAAGTGAAAGCGCATGGTAGCAGCATTACCAGTTAACCCCTGTCTTACCAGCTTAGCCACACCAGCATACCCCTTCCTGAACCTTATGGGACAATGGGTAAAATGTTAGAGAAACTTTCACGGTTTACACTACTCTTACAGAAAACATAGAAATCATGGTATCAGCCGTGTAACTTAATGATTTATGTGAGTCAGCACATGACATTTACAGTATAGTCTGGGGAAGCTGGCAGAGGCAGAGCACCTGTTAAATCTTGTGTATAGGTTAGAACTCTACTCCAGTCAAAATAACCGATTTGCCCCATGATAAGACAGGGTATTAAGTGTGCATCAGGCCTCTGGTCAGACTGGTAGTAACTGCTAAAAACCGTTCTCAACAGTAAAGTCATTTAGATTGTCATTAGCAATGTTGTGAAAATTCACAAAAACGGACATTTATTTATTTCAGACGGGCCCTCCCTCAATCGAGCCAACTTCGGTGAGTTAGCATACTAATCTGCTATGTCAGAGCATGGTGTTAAATTTGCTAAATCAAATTAAAGAAAAGTTTGTGAAATGTTATCAGTTACAAAGAGAAACTTCAAAGTTTAGAGCGTTACTCTTTATTTAGACCGGCACTACCATGTACATGAAAGATGCACTACACAGCTACCGGGCTATAACAAGTGACTTATAAAAAACATTTTATTGTGTTTGATTATGAAAAAGAGCAAGCCAACTTTCAAGTAGTTTCCCCTCAACTACTGGGCCACAAAACAATAAGCATTGTCCATAAACACAAAACAAACATGACAAAGAATGACAAAGCAGTTTACAGAATTTTAAAACAGCTGGTTCAAACAGTGCTTCAACTGACACGACCTACCACCACATCAGGACAGGGTGCATCACAGAAGATTTGCGAGCTTTAATCCTCTTAGGTGACAACGTCAGCAGCACGCACTAAGCGTACATGTCCTCGCGGTCAGCGTTATAGATCTCACCCTCCTGCAGAGAGGCAAAGTTGAGGAAGTGAGAGGGTCGGTGCACCTCGTGGTAGAACTCTTTCGGGTTGGCGAGCTGCAGGTCGTACTTCATGTTGGGGTCATGTCTTACACCTAGGATGAAGCATATGGGAAATAATTAGAATAGGAAAAAAAAATGCTTTAGCTGACAGGTAAACCTATACTCACCCATGAAATTGTAGTTCCAGGAAACCTGTCCAGGCACCATGAAGAAGCCAAGGAAGCGATCAGAGAGGAGCATCTGCACCCTCTCATAGTGGGATGGAAGGTAACCCTTGGGGTTGTTCCCCTTGTCCGTGTTCTGCCTGCCCCACTCGTACCCGCTAGGAGTCAGCTTGTAAGCAGTTAGGGTACAAGAACCGGGAGTGAAGCTACACAACAGACAAGCAACAATAAAACATGAGAATTAGAACATGGGAAGCTCCAACATAAACCACAAACTGTCAAATTAGTCAGTATGTTACATGGATACGAGAGAAGTCTAGAAACACTAAAGATACATTTATAGAGGATGCAACTACAGTACCTGCAAGTAATAATAATAGTCTTCTCGCCATCCCAGGCTGGATTATCAGCCATGACCTTGGCGTGCGTGGTGACATCCTGGGGAGACAGCTGAGGAGATTCATTGGGTTGCGTATGTATCCAACCAAGTGGCTCCATTTCCTGTGGAAGAAGGTTTATATTTATTATGAAAGGAAAAACCATGATTCTGTAGCATCACTATATGGTAGTATAGTTAGATTTCTGTTAGATAATACAATTATTAGGCAGACCTTGAGATATTCATGCTGTGGCAGTTGACTGGGCAGATGAACCGTCTGATGTGTACCCCACTGTGGCACCATCACAATGCAGCGAATCTCCTTTACCTGTGGGTTATCTGGAGGACTTGTGCCATACAGATAGCCTGCAATCTACAGTAACCCGGAAAATGCAATAACATGTAAACAATATGCTTTACAGCCAAATGAGCTGTACTTCCGAACAAAAAAGTCTGTACAAAGGATGTAAAAATGATTTACCTGAGCACGCAGATCAGAGATACAAATGAACTTTTTGAGCACATTCTTGGGAAGAATGTAAGTGTATCCAGTTTCTTTGATATCATCAGAAGACACATAGATGTGGTTGGTTCGTAAGTGCAGGTTAGCAGCTGAGATGGCCCTGTTCAAAGTGACAGAAAACAGTAACTAGAGGTATCCCTTCCATAATGGCCGACCATGTCTTTGGTTCAATACACGTCCTGAAGAACATCATTCTTTCGTTGTTAAACCTGTTACTCTATGACTTTTGCATAGCGTCAAATTCACACCGAATGTGATTTCAGATAGCATGTTGTAGCAAGTACAATAAATAATACCAGTACGGTGAACTGATATACAGAGAAAGCACTGGATTTGAATCTGTGCCATGTTGTAGCCTTCTTAACATTATGGAAAAACACTGCCATGTATACTTCCCACTAGACCAGGAAAGAAAGCCCACTCCAGTTCAATCTCTTCATATTTATCCCATTCAAGCAAGTGATAGAAGGATATAAAATCAAAAGCAACCAGGTTACAAAATGGCTTATACCCTCAGGCATTAAGATTATGAATGACTCACAGCTAAAAGCCCTCCCTGCAGACCAACCCCAAAATCAACCCTTTATTCAAGAAGTACAAACAAGTCCCATAAGTCTAATACCCACTGTAAAAAACATGCATGAACGTGTATATGTTACTCAACAACACAAACCTAAAGACTTATCCGTAGCTACTATGCCTGCAGAAGCACAAAAGCCCAGATCCAAAAAGTTCAACTTTGTTCCTTGTCTGCACTTGTGATTCTATTTTTCCCAACTTAATACTTTATGGATAGTAACTCAGTTCAGGAGGAGGTGCTAAGTAAGACTGTGCAATGAAATTCTTTGTCTGTACTTAAGATTTACCTGGTAGGCATGTCAAAATAAAATCAAACAAACATTTATCACAGGTAGTGAATCAAATTAACATCTGTAATCTGTACCAGGACTGACTGTGTAATCTTAAACACTCCAACCAATTCCAATTCCTAACAGCTACAGCATAGGGTCAACAGAATGACATTTTTAAAATGTCCAAAACAAGACCAAAACATTTGAAGTGTTGGGTAATCATTTCAGATTTCCCAAACTCGTATTTACAAACACAACTGACAACAACGATGCTGTGTCTTTCGAAAACTGCTCTTTTACTTACACCTTAAAAATATTTACATTTCTCATTTTAAAATGAAGAGAAAAACATCTGAATGTATATACTAAGTTTATAACAAATCTATTATTTTAGTGAATCCTTTACCTTTTGTAAGAGGAGTAATATAAAATAATCCAAAACATAAAAACAGCAGCCTCAACCACAGTGTAAATACTGGGGTAATTTATTCACTTTGGTTATATAAAATAAACTAATATAAAATTCACTCAGAGGCCATTTTATTAAGTACACCTGGCTAGTACCAGGTTGGACCTCTTTTGCCTTCAGAACTGTATGTATAAAACTTAAATAATCAAGGCATAAACTCAGGTAGCCATCAGAAGATGGTGCACTGTGTTCATAAAGGTACAGACATGGTCAGCAACAATACTCGGCTGGCTGTGGTGTTCAGACATGCTCCTGCATTACTTAATTGTAATGGCTGTTTTAGTTACTTTGGCTTTTATATCAGCGCAAACAAGTCTGGTCATTCCTCTCCAACCTCTGACATCAACAAGGCATTTTTGCCCCCACAGCTGCCACTCAATTGAGATTGTATTTTTGGGATCATTCTCTGTAAACCCCTAGAGAATAGTGTGTTTAAAAATACCAGTAGATTTCTGAAATACTAAGATGGCCTAGCACCAAGAACCACACCACATTCAGTGCCTTAAACACTTCCCTATTTTGATTCTCAGTTTCAGCAGGTGGTTTTGAGCATGTGTGCATGCCTAAATGCATTTCGTTTTCGCCATGTGATTGGCTGTTGTGAATGAGCCAGTTGAATTGGTATACCCAATAAGGTGGCTAGGTATACCTATATAGTGGCTAGTAAAAATATTACAAAAGTCTAATACTCTGGAATACCATGGGTCCAGCCTTACCTCACTCTCCATTCTGTCTTAGAAGAGAAGGTCTGCGTCTCATAGTTGCTGGTGGTGGAGGTGATAATTTCATCACCATGTTTGTTAACGGTACGAGTCTGAGTGGCTGTGAGCTGAGACTGCTCCTTCGTCTGCTTCTCAATCTCAGCGATCTGCTGCCTCTGCTGGGAGGGAGCCGAAATCTCCATACCCAGAATGATATCCCTGATCTCAGACTGCGTCAGAGAAGCCACATTCACGCTGGAGGAAAAATTATAGGGGGGTTAAAAAGAGCTTATAATTTAGTCATCAGCTTTGACACACTATACATGTTAATCATGTCAGGAGTTCTAAAACATCAATATACATAAATTTTCTTACTTGTTCTTCTTGCCATAATCAGCCAGGATTAGATCTTTAAGCTGCACCTCCACTTTGATCCACTCTTCATCAGTCAGAGTGGGCCAGATGTGATGAGGCTCTGTGATGGTGGTCTTGTCAGGCTTCAGGATCACCTTTGCACGGTCATTGTTCACATGGAGGGCCCTCAGAATCAAGATCAGTCGTGAAAACGCCTACGCAGGAAACAGCAGGACACTTTAAACAGTGCAAGCGTAATCCCCAGCTCTTCAACAAGTGAGCCATTTTAACAACAAACTAAAAGCTTAATGAATCAACATACAGTGTATGAAGAAATGGTCTTCAGCCAGTCATCATACAGATTGAAGAGAACCATCTGGGGCTCAGTAGCCTTCAAAATTAGATCTCCAAACTTCTCCACCTTCAGACACGCCTGGAAGGGCAGCTGCAGCTCAGATCCCTTGATGACAATGTTGGGGAAATCCAACAAGTGCACCTCAAGAGGATCCAACATGCCCTTTCTGGTGACAATGATCTGCTTGGGCTGCTCCTCAACGGGCAGTGATCGAATAAGAGCAGCCACTTCCTCAGCAGTCTTCCACTTGGCCAGCTACAAAGACACAAGAAAAACACTTCCATGACTATCAAACTTCAAACAATGGGCAATCTGAATAAATTTATACATGTGGGCGTCATGTAACATCCACAGTTCAGTCTGTGAAATGGTCATTGACCAGTTATTGCCATATAGTTTATGACTACAACATCCATAAACAATTTATATTATTATATATTATAATTGTTAAAAGCGCAATTGGATGGCCGTTAAACGACATTTACCTGCAGATATCAAAAGTTACTTAATAAAATTAGCCAGTGACAACAAGCACAAGATAAATAATTTCCTACCTGTCCCAGACGTTTCTGTCCAGCCCACACAGATGTGTGAATGATCTTTAGGAAAAGTTGCCCAGTTCTTGGATTAAATATGAAAATGGCTCCATTGATTGGTTTCGTGGTCAAGTTGCCCTCAAAGGTCTGTGATAAAACGATAAGGTTAGTTAGCACAATTGCAAAAATTAAGTAAAAGTTGTGTACGGACCAAAGCAAGTACACACTGCCTTACCTTGTGGATGGTGACTCGGTACACATTGGTGTCATCCACAAACCAGATGATCTGGTTAGAGAACAGCTCTCCATAATTCTGAGAGGACAGGTAGGGTTCAGTGGGCTCGGAGGAATAAAGTTGCAGACCCTTGCGGATGCGCTCCCTCAGCACGTACAGGGCAGGGTTGGCCTTCATGATCTTAGCCATAGCCTGCTGGATCAGGGGCTTGCTGCCAGGAAACCAGTTTCCATAAGCACTGTAAAGAGATCACTAAAACGTTAAACGTTGTGTCCTGAAAACATAGAGCACTAGTAATTAAGATATACAAGACACTGATTCTTAGAAAATCAAAGCAGATTGTAAGTCAGGCATGTGAAACGGACCTGTGTAGATTATAGGCCAGATCAATGGCAATCAGCACCCCAGTAGGAGATGGGTAGATACTCATGTTATCTGTGGTGTAATCCAGGAACTTTGCCCTGGCATATCTCTCAATGTCATGAGAGTCGTAGTCTCCCCATCTAAGCTGAATGTCAATCCAGTACTTCTGGGTGGTGGTGCTGTCCATGACATCCCTATGGCACAAGAAAAAATTAGTTGTGTGGTAACTACACCACTATGAGGAAAAAAAAAATCAGTCATAATACCAACGGTCTTGTGCAGTTCAAACCAATAAAAACCTACATTAGTGTTTATTTCTATAATTTTTCAGCCCATAATCCTATTTATAAATTTACTTATCAAACCCTTTAAGTTGTTACTCACCTCCACTTTGACTGTTATGTGAAAATAAGTTTGTTAGCAGCCACACCAAACATAAAAACCAGCTCTGGAATTAAAGACATACTTTGAGTCGGCGAGCAATGATGGTCTTGAGACGTTCCATTTGTAAGAGGCAAACAGCAGAATATCCGCACAAGAGGAGTTCATCTTGTAAGACTTCCTAGGATGAATGGTTTCCTTCTGGACTGTTTCAATCTCCAGAGCATCCAGCTCCTGATCAAACACCTACATACAAAACAGATCACAGAATGATTGACAGATATGTTGAGAAGCAATCACTTTAAATCTTGAGGCAATTCATGTTGACACACAATACATGGACAAAAAGTATTAGGACACCTACAAATGTTTATGGCATTCCATAATGAATGAATTTATTAATCTAAGTGTATGGAGTTGGTTCCCCCTTGGCAGCAAGAGCAAGAGCTTTTGTGGAAAGGCTTTCTACAAGATTTGAGGACGTCTGAGGGACATTCTATCCATTCATCCAGAAGAGCATTTGTGAGGTCAGACACTGATACTGGATGAAAGAGACTGGCTCGCAGTCTTTTATTCTAATTCATCTTCATGGCCGAGTTGTGGTTTCCAAGTTTTTAAGCTTTTCCACTATTCAATAATATGGCTCATAACTGATCGTGGAATATCTAGATAGGAGGAAATTTCACAAACTGACTTGTTGTAATATGGGTATCCCATTACAGTAACATCATATTCAGTGATGTTTCTATAATAACCCACTCTTTTACAAAGGTAGACTGTATGGCTATATGCTTGATTTTATACATCTGTGAAGAGACTAAAAGAAACACCTGAACTCGGTGATTAAATAATGTGCCCCAATAATTTTGTCCATATAGCATATGTCTATCATCCAGACGAAGTACATTAACACACAATACTGACCTGACACAGATCCATGACAATGCTCTCATGAATCTTCTGCCACAAGTGAGCTCTGAAGATCTGGATCAGAGAGATCTTAAGGGTTGGAATTTTACCATGCATGAAGATCCCAGTCAGATCCAGTTGCACCTGGAAACCCACATAGACCTAAAGAAGCAAAGGAGAGAATGAGCCAGAGCCACAGAGATGATAAAATAAATAACTATGTCCAAGACTGTAGTTGTACATTTGCTCTGTTGATCGTGGGAGACCACCACAAAGTGAAACGTCGATTGGGGATCTGGTTCAGACCAGATCTCTGAGCGTTGGTCAGCTTCTTCCATTTCATGGACTCCTCAAAGCCACTGGCCTTTTCCCTGTAATATTCAAGGAAATACTACTCACTAAATTGAATTATATACATGATCAATATCACATGAAATAAACATATGAAGATGTGTTGAGCTAACGACTTTGGATCAACCAAAATTCTTCCATTTTAAGAAGCCAATATTGGGAGTAAAAAAGAAATGTATTTGGCACAACTAAAATAAATGATAGAAACAAGTTTCTCAACATCTTTATTTACAAGCAGCCTTATAAGCCATAAAACAAACAGATTAACATTAAGGTCAATCTGAAAAAAATCTCTCCAATTAAGCAAGGTAGGTAATAATTTCATCTTTATGTATAACAGCTATACGACTTCTGAGCCAACTTCTGTTTCACATAGCACACTTGACCCTATTTATGACATATGGCATGAAAAAGTGATCACAGGAGGAAACAAAAGCTGTGTCCAAAATCGATCCCTATACACCAGTGCCTAGATTTACTGAAGGTTTGGTTCTCTATACAGCTCATTACTTCAGGGGACAGAACTCCTAATCAGGTGGTAAACAATTCACCAAATTATACAACTTTGCTCATTATTGTGAGACAGTCACTTCAACAAATACTAAAGCAATTAAACAACAGATGGTTCTCATGTATTACGTACCATAATACATATCGTTGTGTCTGACAAACTAAATGATGCAAAAGACATTCCTATTTCATTTAGGAGATGTAAACTATAATAATAACTAGAAAACAGGATGCTAAAATTTTAAACTAAACGTTCTACTGTAGCCTCACCACATCTTCAATAACATATAAAAGTAAAAATTTCTGAATAACAATTCAAAATATGTACTTTTCTTACATAAAAACAAAAAAGAAACCTTTAGTCTGCACCCCTAAATTTCAGTGCATGCAAACAGATAAAAAAAAATCTAAATTGGTTGCATATAAATGTACAGTCAGCAACATTGAGTTATTAAAAACTTCTGTACAGCAATTTTCAAAAATGTAAAGTAATTTTAGACAGTAAATGAAAGCACTCACCAGAAGAGACCTTCCCATGTGGGGAAATACGTTCCCTTAAAGAGTGTGTGCTCCAAAATTCCCTCCACGCCTCCCAGAGCTTGGATCATGTCTGTGCGGTAGTTGTTGAGATTCCAGAGTTTACCGTCATGTCGCTGGTGAGTCCACCAGAACGGATTCTGCTTCAGTACCTGAGAACACCAAATGGCAACGGATAGTTACAAATCAGACCAAGAGAACCTGCATAAAGAAAAGACAACCATTTCAACTTGGGGACAGGAGTGGAAACCTGGTACTGCTTGAAATCTGTTCGGACTCGCCAGCCCTTGTCATAGGCAAGAGTGTGTCTGTCTTTCTGAAACAAGGTGTTAATACGAGGAATTCCTCTGTCCCATGAATCCTCCAAATCTTCAAGAGTCAAGCGTCTATTAACAGAAGAAGATTCATAAGCTTAGCAAAACCAAAAAGTTGTTATACACCAACTTCAGTGAGAAAATTATACCTGTTCTGAGCAATGGCCTCTTGTCTTTTGAGGGCATATTCAGCCCAGACTCTCTGAGAATCGATGAACTCGCTCTCCCATGGTTGGATGTATCGATACAGATTGGGGATCAGCTGATCCTCCTCATGACTCATACCAGAGCGGAAATGAGTGATGCCCACGTCTGTTTGTTTGGACCACCTTCAGATGCATAAAAAAAATTAATGTACACACACCAATTAGAATTCTAAGAAACACATTCATTCCATTCCACTCAATTCCAAGCACAATTAGCTATACATAGCATGATGAATTTGCTGTTTCAATGTATTAATACTAAACTAAATATCTAATTGACCCACCTAAGGTCCGACTGAGGGATGAGCACATGTCCCATTGACAGCATGCCCAGACCCCCCAGTTCTTTGGGGGTGTAGAACACCACAGGTGGGAAACGACTGGGCATTTTGGAGTTTAGACCGATCTTGATACGGGTCTGGATCTTGTTTTCACACTTCACTAGAAGGTCCAGCAACTCCTGCGTGTTGACCACAGCCTCACGGAAGTAGGTCATCAGCCCAATCAGAGCGGTGTTCCATTTGTTCACAATCTGTTAAGAGTGAGCAAATAAAGTAAAACAGAGACAAGTTATGGCTACCTTCTTATCCAGCTTCTTTTTCCTGGTCAGGATCACAAGGCTATTCCCAGAGGACACAGGGTCACTATTAAAACATACGGCTTATGTAGGGATCGCATTGTTCTTATTACCCTGAAACAGACAATTAAATCTGAATATCTGCCCAACCTAACCACAAGATACAGAATTATTGCACAGTGCCTCTGTGAAAAGCACTTTCCAACTGAAACCCTGCATAATTCTCATCCATGAGTTTCAATTTGAGTGGTAGGTATCAAAATCAGCTACAAAAGCATTCACTAAACAAAGACCATTAAGCATGCTTGTTGTGCATTTGATTCAAAGGATCTGATCATTTCTGTTGTGTTTAGAACACAGGGTTCCTCTGCGCTAAGAAATGACCTAAAAAAGGTACTTGTACGCTGAGTGCTATAACCATAGAACTAATGTAGTTCTCAGGGAAACGGCGCAGGGTAAATTTCCTCCCAAATTAGTGACTAGTTTAGTTTGAAGGTGCCTAATATTGTGCACCCAACATCCTGTCGCAGGTTTGTTCCACTGTCGTCAGGCACTCACCATTGCTGACCAATCCAGACCAGTTAACTTAGTGTAATAATTTATAGATAAAAAAGTAAAGCCACTGATTATTTTACACCTGCCCTTTTGTCCCACAGAAAACATCAACTACTATCATACAGCAGACGATGACAATGAGTAGTTGGCATGAGTGATTAAAATCATTTATTACTTGTTTAAATTGTGCCCATGCTCAGTGTTTTATCTCATCAGTATATACTGCCCAAGGTTTAAAACACCATTTTATTTCAGGTCTCATACCTTGGTGAAAGTAGTAGAGCCAGAAGCCATGAGAATCTGTCGTACTCTGTTATGGAACCTCTGCATGGACTCATCGTCAACTCGCAGGAAGCACTGGGCTGTTCTTTCCTTCGTCACCTACAGACAACACAGTCATCTGTTTAATAAGTGATTGGCTTATTAGTAGCTAATAACGTCAAAGCAGTCCTGACTTCTGACCTCATTCTGCAAGTTCCAAACTCCATCCTTGTGGGTGAACTCCTCGTAGCTGGTGCGGCACTTGGGCAAAATGCGACACTCAAACCCACACATGTTGAAGAGCAGGTTAGGGTTGTCTTTACTGTACACTGACACAAAGCTGTTCTCCCACTGCACGGTGGTCACAGATCGAGGAAGGCGATTTTTAATGTCCCAGAACACGGCACGACCCCTTCACAGATCACAGAGATACCAAAGTCAGCACCATCACATAGAACTTACAATTAAGCAGCTACACATGTATTAGAATGCACATCATAAATATGCATAACAGTACTTACAAGTTAACATCGTGCTTCATCAGCCTCATCCTAGCATCTCTGGGCCAGCACTTCTTGTTGTTGTAGCCTACAATGTTCTCGTTGTTGGGGTCAGGATGTTCAGTAAGGTAGCGCTGAATTAGATCCCTGGCATCGTCAGCAGAAAACCTGTGCAATCGAGATATGTTGAACTTCATGTATTAAGAATGTGTTCTACACTTTAAAGGCAAAGGTAAACATTAACTAACATTGTTTATAAACAGGTTATTTATTTGTTACCAACCTAAAGAACATGTGAATGCGATCGATGTATCTGCAGTACAGTCGAATGGGGTGAGCACTCTCTGTAGCACTGTCCTGGAAGCTGAGGAAATCATTGGGCATCTGTGGAGGTCCAGCCATCTCACTGGCACGGTGAAGACCAAGAACAAGCAGGTCCATTACCAGGCCGTAGTACTGCACGATGAAAGAAGCAAACTGCAGGCCCCGAATGATACCGTACGAGTTGGTATGGTTCATGTCCTAGAAATAGATAACAACAAGCTAATCAAACATGCTATGAAAAAAAAAAAAACATATCAAGTTGTGAACAAGGACGTCTGATTTTATAGATCTCCAAACAAACCTACCAAACACCTTTCAAAAGTAAAATACATTTTTAGAAAGCCTACTTTCAAGTATGATGCTTATGATACTAATTGGGGTTAAGAATAAGGAAGCAAATCAAAAATTCAAAGAGTCAAGATATCCAACGCCAAGATTCATGTACCGTGGTAAAGTCAGGGTTACTCAATTATATGGCAAACGCCAACATCAAAAAGGCTAACTGAAGTATATTAGATTTGTACTGTTTTTCTACTAAGCATTGTGTTCACCCGTTTACACTGTGCTACAGTTACAAATATTTTGAAGAGTGTCTTCCAAGAAGCACATTTTAAAATTAGATAAGCCATTAGTTAATTATACAAATAAAAATTCTTCCAGTACTGTATTTTGATATACATCAATAATATGTGATTAAAAGCCATATGATTAAAACCACCTGTTTAATATTAAAACATGCTGTCTATGCTGTGATCTGCCAATTCATGGACTCCACAAGACCTCTAAAGTATACCTGTGGTATCTAAGGTGTTAGCAAGAAATCGGTAAATTAACGTGTTTCTCTGGCACATTCCACAGATTCTCGATCAGATTGAGAACTGACAAATCTGTAGGCCAACACAATGAACTTGTGTTGTCGCTGTCATATTCCTCACATCATGAACATTTTTTTTATTATCCTGCTGGGTGAGGTCACAGCCTTCAGGACATACCATTGTCTTTAAGGGGGGCCCTAGGTCTGCAACAATATTTAGGTAGTAGATGTTAAAGTAATACACACATGAATGGCAGGACACAATTTCCCAGCAAAACACAAAGTGGAAAGATGTTCATGTCACCTCTTAGTGGTTAATTTCAGGGCTGAATTTCAGGCTTCTGCATAGAGTTTATCTTAATATAATTAGACAATAAAAATGTTTACACCACGCCGTGTCTCAAGGGTTGCATTATTGAAAGATTTCATTAAAGACGCTTAATTGTTTTAGTGTGGACGGCAGACCTTGTAGTTAATGACGACGTTGTTCTTGGCTGTCATGTAATCAGCAATGTTGTGATCGACAATGAGACGAAGCAGCCTGTTAAGCAGCGTCAGGTCAATCTTCTCATACATCTTCTCGTAGCGTGACTCGAGCATGACGTTGCATTCTCCCTCTGTGGTCTCCCACACATCCTGCAGGTTATTGATTCCTGAAAAAGACAATGAGACTTACTAAGCCTTACCACCAGAACATTGTTTTAAATGTAGCCACTAGGCCAAACATTACAAACAGAAGTGTTGTTTATCCATCTTTATCCCTCACCTTGGCACCACTTGTAGACGAGCAGTGGTGGCGGTTCTGTGTCAGCAGGTTTGATCCAGGGTGGGAACAGTCTGCGCTTGTCAGCTTCGTACCACAAGTACTGGTCCAGGTAAGCATCTGTGATCTTCTCCAGAGGCTCCACATCATACACAGGTACCAGATGGCTGTACAGGTCCATGAACTCGATGCCCACCTGGTGAGATTACAAAATGCATTTTTTTTAATCGACGGGACCTGCGTCTTTGTAGAGGTGGTCTCTAATGGGTGTAACTTTTATTTGATAAAATTTCTAAGTTATAGTTAGTTCCTAAGCTATATTGTTTACTGCAAGACTGTATCTGCTGTGACACAGTAACGAGCCACTTTATTAGGTACACATTGATAGTACTGGTTTGGACCCACTTTTGCCTTCAGAACTGCCTTAATCCTTAATAAAATAGGCTCAAATTTTTAGCACTTTTTTTGAATCTGACTAACAGCATCACACAGTTGCTGCAGATTTGTCGACTGCACATCCATAACGCTAATCTCCCGTTCTACTATATCCCAAATATGCTCTGTTGGATTAAGATCTGCTGACTGTGGAGGCCATTTGAGTACAGTGAACTTTTGATGTTCAAGGCACAAGTTTGAGATGATTTGGGTTTTGTGACCTGCTTAAACAATGCCCAGTTGGTGCTAAAGAGGCCCGATAAAAGTATGCCAAGAAAATATCCTCCATGCCATTACACCACCACGATCTGCTCTGCATCTGAACTGTTGATACGAGGCAGGATGGATTAATAAAAATGTTCTTTATGCCAAATTCCACTTTGAAAAAAAGTCTCTCATTTATGTTATTTAAAATACACTATCCGAGTGTTGCTTGTATATATGTAAATACCTCTTTGAAAGCTCTCTGGGTGAGGAGGTGACGCTTGATCCTGGATAGAGCCTCGTGTGGGTTGTCGTAAGCTTGTTCGATCAGGCCCAACTCTTCACGCTGAGACTGATTCAACCTGGACTTGACACTAATACAAAAAAGCCAAAGTGAGAAGCGTTACACCAGTTAAAGCAGTTATAGTCTACAAATCCCCTCTACTGCACTGACCTGTACGCCTCCTTGAGTCTCTCCAGGGCCAAAATGAGCAACTTGGTGTCATGTTTGTAAGAGAGAGGAGGGAAGGGAATGGGAGAGAAGCGCCGACTTTCAAGCCAGTGCACTGTGGTGGTATAGATAGCTACAGCCTCTTCTGCAGTGATGTACGGACCATCCTGGGAAAGAATAACACAAATTTAGCATTCTACTGCTACGTTCATTCAGTCCTGTGTGCACAATACACAAGATTAAACATTCTGAGATTTACCTTCAGGTAGTTGTGCTGCCTCTCCTGCTCAGCCTTCAGATAGAGTCGCGTAAGGCGGCCAAGGTTTTTCTTGCAGACAGTCTTGTCCACAGTTGCTCCACGCCTAATTCGCTCTCGGTTGTAATGTGCCGTGTTGGTCCACCAATCAGCTTTGGCTTTTACATAGCGCAGGATCATGTTTTCAATAGGAGTGGGAAGTCCAGGGACCTGAAACATATTAGGGTTATTATTGTTAGTACTAACAGATGAAATCAAGAGAATCAAAAGTGACATGTAATATCATGTAACACATACCTTCCAGGGAATGTTCGCCTTCCAGCATCTCCAAGACTCACTGAGGTGCTGCAGAATAGTCCTGGCTTTATTCTGTTTTATGCCCTCAGGCATCATGTCCAGAATGTCGTGCATGACAGCTGCTCTCAGCTCCAGGTCAAAGTGAGACTCCACACGCTGTTTAGTCACAGTCTTCGCAACTCCCTTAGAGTGTCGGCCTGAACAAAGACAAATTAAAACTCATGGTTAATTCCTCAACACAACATTATTTAGATTTAGCAGACACTTATCCAGCACAACATACAACTGATACAATCAGACAATCCAACCAATTAATATTTAAGGGTCTTGCTCAAGGGCCCAACAGGAACAGCTTGGCAGAGGCAGGATTTGAATCCTAGAACTACCATAATGTCCCATACCAGCCCTGTTTCATCATGGAACTTTTTCAACTGCTGACATAAACGGGCTCAAGACCAACAAATACACTGTACTGCAATGCTCATCATATGATGTTACATGTATGATACATTGCATGAGTTGCACTGTACTGAACTCACATTACCAATATTCTAATTAACAGATTACCATGTTAATAGCTTGTTACTGTGTACATTACCCTTTTTCTATAATTACTGTGATTTTTTTATAATTTAAAAGGTTTTCAAATGTGTATACACATTTAGTCTCCAGATGTGATCAGACTTCAGACTCATCTTTTTAAATTAGCATTTCAAGTTTTATAATAAAATACACAAAAATGCAAACTGCTGTACAGTATTTATACAGTTCCATGTGTCTTCATATTGCAGGTCAATATTTCTTTTTAAAAAGCACTATATGCAAAGTACCTAAACCAAATCTAGAACGATGAGAATAATTACAACATAAACAATTAAGCCAATTACCTTCGAACTGCCTGGCCAACAGGTTGCCAAGCCACCTCTCCAACAAAGGAGTGATTCCCCTCATGAAGAACAACCACACTCTCCATCCGGGAGCCCAGAAGCCACAACCCGGACCTTTCCCGACTGGACCCTGGTAACAAAAGCAGACTACATTACATGAAGGCAATAAAAATTCTGCACACACCATTGTGATCGTCACTGTTAATGATCTAGGGAGATAACACTTCACTGACTGTGTTAAACCGGTAGTAGATGAGATGCTTTAAATCCTTGCACATCCTGATCTGCCTCATCAGCTTGTACTTGTAACGATACATCCCAGTCAACTGACCAACGTGGGCAAAGATGTACTGCAGTCCATCTGCCAACTGCAAAACATAAAAAGTAAATATTAAATGCAGGAGACTAATCATAATTATACACAATATTGTATTCACATTTAATGAAGTGGTAAATTGTACCTGAAACGCATCAACATTCCCCAGCCTGTACTGCACATGACTGTCCACAACCAGCTTGCTCAGACGGAGAACCTCACGACACAAGTGGAACGCATTCCCGAATCTTGACTTCTTACGCTCCTTAAAGTGTAAAACATAACAACGTGAGCAAATAAAAGGCATGCACCAATCAGGTAATTTTTACGGCCAATTATGATTTCTTTGAGCCAAACTCATGTTTTTTGTGCCATTGCTGCAGGATGGGAGCATTAATTTATTGATCACTATGTGGAGCATGTACTCCAATCAGTCCACACTTAGCAACTCCTCTATGGCTTTTGACTAATTGCATTTTGTGTTAGTCTGGAAAATTACATACACTTTGCTCTGCAGAACATTCCAGTTAACATCAAAAGGCAGTGTGATCATGTAGGACTATGTTACACAGCTTGAAGCCAAACCAGTGCTCAGGTCAGTTAAACTAATCATCAGCACCGGGTTCACTCAATAAACCAACACTCAATAAAACCAATTCTAAAAACGACTGCTGTAAGGAAAGGAAACTGAAGTACCCGTAGCATATGCAAACTCTATACACAAAGTCCAAAGTCAAGATCGAACCGGCAAATCAAGAGGTCACTTACTTTTGTGGTGAGGGTTTTCACAGGTTTCAGATTGAAGTTGTAGTCCAAGTGCAGGTAGTTAAGGTTCTTTCTGTGAATCAGCAAGTTGAGCATGTTGTAACCCTGACGACACACCTGGAGCCCCACCTCCACCCAATCCAGCTTTGTAGATTGAAAGAACTTCGTGGCCTTAAAGGAACGGAAGAGGTACCTGTGGAAAAAAAGCACATATTTACTATAGCAACTTACAACTTCAGACATGCATTTATACTTGAATGTAATAATAATCTAATAATTTGTTAGTTCATTTACATGTAAAAATGTATATTGTGTAACCACTACCATGCTCACCTCTTCTTCTGTGCTTTAGGTGGTCTGTGTTTGAGAGCATTGAGCACATAGTACTTGAGAAGCTTCTGGTAGGAAACCCGTACTTTCACAGGCTGCCCTGCAGGACAGTGCTCACGGTACCTACAAAAAAAATAAATATAAAAATCTTAACAGACAGCCTTGTTGTTATGAGACTGACAAGAGGACTACAGTGCAACATGTACAAGTTTACTGCTTATTGCTGACCAGTTTTTGATGAGGGGAACATCAATGGCACGCCGAGTTCTTCCTGAGCGCAGGTTGAACGGACGAGGTGCCCATAATAATGCAATTCCATTAGCTGTGTTGTCAGTATACAGAGGTGTCTCTTTTAGGAAGGGCTCCACATACTCAGGAAGTTCGAACTCCTCATCATCATCAGGGAGTGGCTCCTGGCTCTGAGATGGAGAGGCACAATTACAGAGGGTAAATTACATTCTGTATTTTTTTTTTTTTTTTTTTTTTTTTTAAGCTGAACTCTAATATCTTAACAAAAACAAAAGCAGCCTATAACAGCACTTGCTGCACTTTTGTCCAGTTTTGTTGTCAACTGTACCTCCTCATATACACAATAATATTTAAGCATAGACTGATCAGCCAAAACACTAAAACCATTCCAAAAGCACACATCAACTTATTGGATACATTAGACAGTAAGTGGAAGAAAGTCAGGAGACGAGGCAAGACGACAGGGTCAGTCGTTTTTCAGTGTTTCCTAAACCATGAGGTTTGTGAGGTGACAACTTTGACATAATACCTACTTAAACATCATAACAGACAATGTGGTTTTAATATTTTCACTGATCAGTGTTCGTGCTCTATGTCATTTCAACAAAACTATTTATGTTACTATGCAGAATCCAAAAGTTGTTTACATACTTTCTTTGTACAAGAAACTAACTGGTCATGTTTTATATTAATTGTAATATCAGTTTTCGTTGCTTACTTTTACTGAGTGTCTGTGAGAGATGGGATTGATGAGAGGATCAAAATAGAAAGCAGGCAAATCAGGATCCTCAGTCTTGATGAAAACCACGTTAGGAGTGTGGTACCTGTGAATGAATCAATCATCAATGGCTTAAACAACAAATAAAGGTTTCAGGTAGCAATACAGCAACATGGACTGCTTCACAGCCAGAAGAAAAACTGCAACCTTAAACCCCTCTGCTTCAAACAGCCAGAGCCTATTATTCTACTATTGCAGGAACACAGCATAGTCAAAAGTTTCAGGACGGGTGTTTTCCTGTGAAAAACTATTCATTATACCTACGCTAAAAAGCGATGGCATTTCTTGCATGGAATAAAAGTAATGATTCAAAACAGTAACAACTGAATTGATCCGTTTCCTTTTTGTGAAGATGACAGGCGACGCTCAATTTACACAGTGTTGTGAAAAAGTATTTGCCCCTTTACAGATTTCTTTGGGGCTCCAGCAAGCTATGCTGCTCACAAAAATTAGGGGATCTTCCATAATGAAATATTCCCTACCTTTTGTGAGCAGTATAGTATACACAAATAGAGAAAACATAGAACAGTGGTGAACATTCCCTACCAAATTTATTCCAAGAGCACATCGACTGCACCTTGAAACCATTCTCATAAGAGAAAAGCATCTTGCATCCTAGTCTCCCTTCTTAGGTTTAGCATATGTCCTTTTATATATAAGTGTCATTTACAATCACATTTGTGTGGATGTTTTCTTCATTGTTACGCTTTACTCTGTAGATTAACGGTGAATCTCATTTATATATGCACACACACTCAGTCTTATACAGTTTCGGAAATTATAAAAAATCATTAGTTATTCTGGTTCAGAGTTTCTGTCTAAAGTACATTTCTGACCTGAATTTTCTCTCAAAAGACATGAATTATAACTTTGATGATGTTATTTAAAGGCGCGTGGGCAGAGAAAGAAAAGTGATGTGTTACTCTGTAAAGATTCTGGTCACAGCACCATGTTATATGATGTTGACTTTGGTTTTCATGGCTACGGCAGTAACACTAATGTTTGTGTAGCTGTTTCCATTAAGCTGTATGTATTAAAACACTTACCATGTCAGATGCACATGATGAGGAAGATTGTTGTACAAGTAGGGGAATGCTATCTTGTACTCTGTCCTAATGGGTTGTCTGATGATGATTTTGTTGATGTCATTAAATTCGTTCCAGTCTTCATCCCTGTAGTAAGGTAAATACAAACTGTTAGCAAAAGAGAAAAAAAGAGCGCCAAGCTAACTGTAGCCCACCACATTATAAGGTAAATAAGAAAGACATACTGTAGATTGATGTCTCGAACCAGAGGTTCAAATTTGGGCCCTCCAGGAATGGCCATGTTCAACGCCTTTGACGTGAAAAAGGCTTTCAGGTCAAACAAATAGAAGTAATTATCATCCACTAAATCAGTCATCAGCTGATTAGCTAACCGGTACAGGGTGGACATCATTGGCAGGGTAAACTGCCACTTTCTGTACGTGGTCCCATTGACAAACCTGCAAGAAAGAAAGAAAAAGTCATGAAGACTGGGTCCTGCCAGGATTAAATGTTTGTAATTGTCACACACTCACTTAGTGGTGTCCTTTAGGGGTTGATGCTCATATAGCCATTCCGCAACAGAACTGTCTTCCTCAGGATCCAGCTCCATCTGAATGGCCTCCAGGGGCTCCACGTCAAGAATGTTATCTGCATAGTCCAAAGGCGGCTCCTCATCGTCAAAGGGGGGGAACCGCATACGTTTAAAGTGTCGCCTGTCTCTTTTTTCACGACGCATCATGATCCACATAGTCCTGGATTTGACAAGAGCAATATCTGATTAGGGAACTACAGTCTGTGCTTGAAAAACATTATTAACTAAAAATATGCAACAGGACAGTAGTGTTTGGATGGTGTAGCATGGATGGTCACTCCTGAAACAGCAACAGTTTAATAAGATCTGAGACCTGCATACTACTGTGACAACCTATACTATTCCACAGAAATGCAATGTACTTCAAATGTCTTACCCCCATTGTGAGATGTACACAGGCTCAATGACCCAAGGAATTTCATTGACAAAGGAAATTGCTCCAGTGATATGGTAAAGCACTGGCACATCTCTGATCTGCTCCCAGGGCATAGGCATGTTCTCCAGCAATTTGAGAACAGCATGAGGCATGTATTTCAGAGCCCTACAACACACGAGAGAAAAGTACATTAAAATGACAAAACTGCATAATCAAAGTCATAATTAATTAAACTGTTCCTAGTAGCCAATATAAACCAAACTATAAGAACATAAACTGTAGTAAAATAAACCAAAATGGTTAACTGAGCCAATCTTTTTTTTTTTGTTCTTAGTTTCCATTGCGATCCAATTTTTGGATTACAGACAGAACTCTGACTTTGTTCTTGATACATCACATATATTGTTACATACTGAAGTGCTGCTACTCAAACTGGACTTTACTGTTAATAATATTTAGACATTACTGTGACAGTTTATATCCAAGTCAAAAGAATTTAAAATGACTTTGAACCCATCTCTCTCAAGTTCCTAAGCAAGCTGCCTTTAACGGCAACCAATTCCTGAGAATTTGCATATAGCCATTGTGAGTAACAGAATATCAGCTCAAACTGCATTAAAACAACAATTAAGAAATTACTGTAGACAATAACATCCCACGCCCTACTGACCGGTCCAATAGAGTAAAGTAAACACAGGAAAAGTTTGGAATTTTTAACCCAGAATTCTTTAGGTACCTTTAATTTTCGTCACTGTATCAATTAATTTGTAATTTGACAGGACTCATCTCACATATATATAACTCTGTCTGTCACATCTACTTCCTCGTTACCTATTTCAGAGTCGATGGGAAAGTGATCTTGGTATTGAAATAAATGGTGATGCCTGGAAAACCATATGACAAGGTTTATTTCCTAAATTACGTTCATTACCAAGCCATTGGATGTAAGAAATAAAATGTACCTCACCATTTCCACTTCAGATTATCTCTTCTGATTATTCTGGTCTCGGTTTAAATGCAAGCAGGGGACATATTTACATTGCATGACACTGCATCTACATGCTTTTGCACGTGACATGATACTTACTTTTTTGGAAGGTGCTGTGCCTTGAAACTGAGGAAATACTAAAGGTTTGATTAACCTTTTCCCCCTGATCTTTTTCTTTTGAACTATGATTCAGATTCTGTTCTTGACTGTAAAAATGCCCCATATTAACTTAATACCATCTTATGCTATTTAAAACCTGTGCTATTTAGGATTTTAAAAATATTTAAAGTTTCTGTATCTGCACCTACTCCTACCTTTTTCCTCTAATCCTGACAGATGATAACGTTTAGTGGGTTAAATTCTGGTGTATCTCAAGTTTCTACATAATAAAGCTTGTACTACAACTATAAGTACATGCCAAAATATTGAATTACTGCTTTTATTTTAGAACAGATTAAAGCATCACACTTACCCAAGATAGACTCTCTTGTCATGACGGAACTTCCTGTTAGTCATGTCTCCATGGTCTCTGATAATTTTGCGCACATGCTCAGGGGGCATGTCCTCTTTCTGAGTATCAACGAAGCCAAACTTTCTCTTCTCCGAGTAGCGCTTCGCCTGTAGTTGTTGCCATTTCCGGGCTTTGATAAAATAAGTGAATAACCAAATGAGCAAAACATTTTCAGTGTTAACAATAACAGAGGGCACTATATGTGCCCAGGTCAAAACAAACACTCGATAGCTGCTCACCTTTTTCCTGTAGTTTCTCCTCAGTCATGTAATCTGGAACCGGCGCTGGAGCAGGAACACCAGGTGGCAACCCTCCTGGGACTCCTCTGAAGGGGAAGGGTGCTGCCATTGCAGCCTCTACTAGAAGACATGGAAAAAAAAGTTAAAAACCTTACAAGAACGAAAGGTACTTATCAGTAGCTCAAAAAGGTACAGCACTTACAGTGTAATGTCTTAGTATTAGTTTGTTTCTGTTAATGACCAGTGTATTTTACAGCTAACTTCCAAATGACTATTTAAAATGTATACAATACATTGATAATTTATTTAATATTTTTATCTTTCTAAAATTAAAAAATTAAAAAGGTGTTGGTACCAGTCATCCTTTTCAAATATACTGTTCTGTTTTTAGTCACATGGGTATTGGCACTGGAAACTTGGGTGGCAGATTATTATCAGCACTGCAGTGAGACTGTTGTTTGAGTGTGTTGCACTGGTATGAATGGACCTAACACAGCAGTGTAGCTGGAGTTTTTAAGCACCTCAGTGTCACCGCT
The DNA here is from genome assembly GCA_034780255.1 of Parotocinclus maculicauda. Lineage (NCBI taxonomy): Eukaryota > Metazoa > Chordata > Actinopteri > Siluriformes > Loricariidae > Parotocinclus > Parotocinclus maculicauda. The sequence continues at coordinate 27,352 of JAUZSU010130644.1, forward strand.
GGACTGAAAACAATCAACCAACCAAAAATTTCCAACTACTTGCATCCTGTATGAAGCTTTCTGTGAGCACTAGTGAAGAACTAGAGGATGACCGGTCTCTGACTTAGTGGAGCAATATGGTAGGTGTGGCTAATAGACTGCACAGCGAAAACAGTGTTAAAAAAATTCCAGCGTCGGTTGCTGTATCTGATCCCATCGAGCCAGCACAACACACACCACATACACCACCAACACATCAGTTTTACTGCAGTGCTGTGAATGATCCACCACGCAAAATGTACCCAATCTGAGGTGGGTCCTGACCATTTGAAAACGTTTACATTTATGTCATTTAGCAGACACCCTTAAGCAGAGTATTTTACATATGAAGGAAACAGCAGTCTTACAATCACAGTAATGGGTTAAGGGTATTGCTCAGGGACCCAACAGTGGCAGAGGTGGGATTTGAATCCTGGACCTTTTCTTTTGTAATCCAGTAAACCCCAAATCCACACAGAGTAAAGAGGACTAACACAGTGTATAGAGAAATAGATGGACTACAGTCTGTAATAATGTAAGAAAACTACAAAATGCATTAATTGGATATGTGGAAATGGTCGAATACACGAGTAAAGAACTAAGGGGGTGTACCTAATAAAGTGGTCGGTTAATGTGTGTATATACTCGCACTAGATTGGTTTCAATCTCATGCAGGCCCAATGTGTGCTGAATCGCATGTACATGTTATATTAGAGACTATTTGGTGCACATAATTAATGCGTGTTTACAACATGGATCAGTATTCATAACGGTTTAACAGCCAATAACGAATACATATTTAATCACAAAGAAAATAAGGCATACAAAAAGAAAAGTGCGTTAATTGTTTTTTTTTTTTAGCAAACTGAACTAAAAATCTTTTTTTTTAAATCAACAGTCAATATAAAAAAAGTTTTGGGAAAAGGAGATATACATGTAAAAAACTATAACAATTAGCTAGTTAACGCCAGCATCCTTTGAGTTTTCTTAAGCTAACAAGCTTGGCGCTAACGTTAGATTTTAAACAACTTTATCTGCAACAAAAACATTTTTCACACATTTAAATACTATATAAACATGAACAAGTTTGACCGACCGAAAATATTCATTAACATTTGCTAGAATTAATTGCTATAATATACTGTTTCCACTGCTAGCTACCGCTAACACAACACACGTATTCATGTCGTAAGGCATTATATCACGTTAGCCATGCTAGTAGGCTACAGTTAACTAACAAGCGCGTTTGCAAAACAGCACGCCAAATATTAAACCACATACATCTGTTTGAAATACTTGCGAATAAATCGAAGCACTAAATAAGTTTAAACCTCTTACTGGAATTAAAATCTGTTCGTTTCCACTCTAGATGATTCGGAGCAGTTC
>JAUZSU010130645.1:0-16803 GCA_034780255.1 Parotocinclus maculicauda
GAGATACTGACCGAAAATTGGTGGAATAATAAAAAATCGGATAACAATATATGTGTTGCTACAGCAACACACATAAAGTCTCAACACGTGTTTTTGTTGATTTGTTTTACTTCTTTTGGCTGCTCTCGTTAGGGGTCACTGCAGTGGATCTGAGGCTCAGGTTTAACTCTGGATGCAACACATCCATCCATTCCCAAACCGAAAATCTCTGCAGGGCCATTTCTTTAATGTCGTCGGTGTGACATTAAGCTAATTAAACAAAGACAAGGATATCAAATGATCATCGTTTACCAAAGCTGCCAGCGTTTCTCAGGCTGACTGCATGTGTTTTTTAAGCATGATTTAACTTAGTTCGTCTTTATGTAAAGTACTTCTTTGTATGTAATTTGTTTTATTTAAAACCTTTTTGCTTGCCAATTAGAAAGGCGTTGTACTGTTTGCAGTAAGGCACAAAAAATGGTAACCAGAGTCTGAGCTCTGTTTCTGCAGCTCAGGATTTTCTTTTTGCATACCCTGAGTGGTTAGCAGAATTCAAATGAGAGGTGCAACTGGTCACCTTTCATGGCAAAATTCAATTTGGATTGTATTTAAACTCGCATTCAAAAATCCTTGTAACTTGATGCCAATGTAAACTTGAGTAGAGACAGGCGTTAAATGGCACGTTTAGAGATACGCCATTGCAGCGCACAGACAAATTGGCACAAAGAATCAGTGTGTATTTGCCATTTGTGCAGAGTACACAGAGATTTGACTTGGCAAATAAGCACAAGAGCATTCAACATGCATGCAACATAATACACTACAAGCCATTTACACATATGACAAATCACCATAGGACTATACAAAGCAAGAGTGCCGTGCACAAATACACAAACCGAAGTGTCTGTGTGGTGAAGTTACACAGCGTGGGGCTGTAAGTCTAACACGATAGCAAGTGATTAATACCAGAGACTGGCTTATGGCCGAAACATGCTGCTTTTAGTCACATTTTACACTCTGTGGGATCGTTTGCTTTACGATTGCATATGAGCTTTAGAATACTAACTCTTAATCTGGTCCCGAAATCAATGTTGGGGCTGATATGGCACTGAGACAGCGGATCAGCGTCAGACAGGATTTCGCGTGTTCAATTCTACCTACTGCTGTGTTTTGTGCTGCAAAGACGTGTGATGCCAAGTGACAACACAAATCCTTCACATGAACCTTAAAGCCTGTGGCTATCCTGCTTGTGATTTACATAAATTGTATATAAAATCAAAGCACAGGTTCTCCAAGTCAGGGGCTTAGCTAGGAATTTTTAAATGAGATGATTTTACACATTCAGGAAAGTGTGTGTACTATTAAAACTGATTGATTGAAACTTTCACTTTTTACTCATTGAAAGGACACAGCAGAGTGCAGTAACTCCCTCCATCATTCAGTTATAAGGAGACAATGTGCCTCCAAGGACTTCCTTCTGAGGACTCAATATCTCCAATCTTTTACACTATTTAATTTAATTGTTATTATTTACTTAATTGTACTTTTAATTCAAACTGAACTATTTTAATTAACATCTAAGCCACCTAAGGAGGATTGACCCATTTTTGAGTCTTGGTCCTTCCAAGGTTTCTTTCTTCTACCTTCTAGACTTGATCAAATTGGGATTAACCTATTAAGATAATATAAGATTGCAAAGCTGCTTTAAGAAAATGCTCCATTGTAAAAAGTGCTATATAAATAAATTTTGACTTGGGGACTGTGTTGTAAATGGTTTCCAAATCCCTGCATTCTATGTAAAACCCTTGAACTATTAGACTAGCAAACAGATCAACTATGTTATTCACCTAAGGAGGTTAGCTAGGTTTAGAGATCCCTGCTTCCCCAATCCAACAGCTTGCACTATTTCTAATAAAAGTGCCTAATGAAAAGAATACTTTGCATTAAAACAAATTCTTCTGTAATACACTATTGTGTTTTTAATTAGTAATAAGTAATAAAGGCATTTTCTTGAAGATTGTTATCCAAGTGCAAGGCTGTGTAGCTCTTCTGAAAAGTGTCAAATACTAGAAAGGCACGATTCAGTTAATTGGAATTAAATATGGTCATAATTTGTCAGTACTAATGAAGGGGGTTATTTACAGGTGTTATATATCACAACTTCTCTGTGTTTCTACCTGTCAACTATAAATGAAAACCACACTAAGCTATAATGTTAGTGCTTCAACAGAAATTGGTGATGTTGACTTTATTCTTGACATATTACTGGCAGTTTTGTGATTGCAGACGATAGACATAGCTCAGCCTACCTTAGGTGTTTTTGGACCAATTTCCCAGTCTCACTAGCGAATTAGACTGTAGACCACCCAAATCACCTGGGTTATATAATATCTTATTTGTAATTGTTTGAGATAATCATGACTGAGGCTTACACGGTGGCCTAAAACTTTGGTACAGTAATGTATCTTTCATTTGTATTTCATTTACTGGCACTTTCTATTTATGCTGAGCTACCATACTGTAGACTCGCGTGGAAAGGCGCAGTTGTTAATGGTAATTATTGTCTGAAAAGTTTGTTACAGGTCTGATCAGGTTGCATGGATCCTACGTTCTAGTTTCCTTTTTTTTTGTTTATTATATTCTTAATTTTTGTCATGTTTCTAACATTAGAGTTTTGAGTATTTGCTGATTTATTTATTTTCATCCCTCCACACCAATGAAATAGCTGAAATTGTTGATGTTTTTTGTTTTTTTTTACTTTAAGGTACATTTATATGGGTCTGTCTTTATGAATATTACTGTTATGTTTACAAGTTTATTTAAAAAGTGGTCTGTTTAGCAATTAGAGGATTTGTGGCATTATTAAAAGGGCATCAGAATCCAAGCTATATTTCTGCAGCATCACAATTTACCTCCAGAGTCAGTTTTTATTATTATTATTTTATTTACTTTTGCATATTCCGAGTGGTTAGCCATATTCAAATGTGAGGTGTAACTGGTTTCCTTTCACGGCAAATTCAATTTGGATTGTATTCAAACTTAGCTAAACAAATAATAGCTAGACAAAGTTTTAAGTGTTGATTTTGATGGCTGTGCGTCTCTTCTTAATGTCTTATTTATAGATGTGCAGAAGTGTATTGTAGCTATCCTGCTTAGAAAATTACACCTCCACAGCAAGTTTGCTTATTGTTTGCTTGTGTATTTAACGCTGCATCAGCGGCAGCTCATGACAGGAACAATGTGCCAATTTAGAGCAACCAATTAACCCTGATGCATATATTTGGAATGTAGAAGGATACGGGGAGGACATGAGACATGGTGAATGTTAACTAGCTCATGGTCCATTATACAACAATTCTGAAACAATTATCACAACTGACACAGTACTAATCTTAATATATAAAATTGTCATGTATTGATTGCTTTATATTCAGAGATGGCTGTCACAATCCCTAACCTATACATTTTAACTTGTAAAATAATACTTAAGTACTTACTTAATTAAAATACAATGTCCCTCACAATTAATGAAGTCTGTATATTGATCTCACAACTGTTTAGTGTTTTTTTTTTTAATTTAAGGTGGGTAGAAATATTTAGATCTAGAATCTTTATCTTTATTGTGCAAAAAAAAATAAAAAATCTTTAGTCAAAAAAAGGCAGGGTGTATAAATACTAGGTGCTCCCACATTCCAAACACATGCAATTGCTCATTTTAAATTGGCTCTGGACTATTGTGTTAATATAACCTTACGTTAGTTTTGAATAAAGACGTTGATACAGATGCGACGTTAAATAAAGCCACACCTTGTAGATGGACAACGTCTTTTTTTAGTCGCCTTCCCAGTCACTGGATCGGAATCCAATAGAACACAATTAGTATGTGATGGACAGGAGAGTTGGAGCAGAGAGGTGCACCCTGAAGAGTGAATATATATGTTCTCTCACACACACACACACACACACACACGCACTTACACACTCATGTGTGTGTAATCTATTATTTACTCTATTTACTTAGACCATCATGCTCGCTAGAAAAAGCGAGAGGAAACTGAGACTTATTTATTTAGAGAAACATTTATTTGCAGTATTGAACTGTACAAGGAAAAAAAATGGCCGACTTACCTCCACTTGGCAGAGATGGAATTTTACTTGTCTTTATAAAGAAAGGCTAAAAAGTGCAGCTGTGACTTGTCCCCAAGTGTACTTTTCAAATGTAAAGCACTTTTTACAGTTTAAAAATGGAGCCAGTTAAGTGTAATGTCAATTCATTTTTGGTGGACTTTTCAGATTGTACTTTTCAGCCAATCAAAATAAAAAACTCATTAGGACACTGTGATTTAGAAATATTTACATATCCCCATGGTTATAAGTCATAATGCTGTCCTATTTGATGTAGTGCACTATTCAGTGTGTAAATACCTTTACGTTGCATGTAGTGTACTACTTGGGGAGTAGAGTCATTTTGGAGTCCCCTTTTCTTCTTTATCTTTAGGTTATTGTAGAGGTGTAGAAGCTTAGCCCAGCTAAACCCTTACACTTTTTGACATCAGTCAATCAGTCGCTCAACTGGTAAAAATACCACCAAAACCATAAAAAAAGACTTTTGTCTTGTCTTTTTTTATTGGTAATGAAAACATGTACTATGGAATTACTGTATTTCCTCATTGCCCCATCATTGCTAAGTTCATTTTCTGATTGGTATGTTACTTTTACGCAGAGATGAATATCTTCGATGTTGGAGACTGAGATGATATCGCCAGACCTGTTGAGCTTTCATTACCAGACTGGAATCTGTCTCTCCCATTATAAAATGTCAAAAAAACAAACGGCCACATTGTACACTGTAAAATCCCAGATGCCACTCAAGGCATGACAGACAGAACGGATCTTGGGGCACAGTGCTGTCAGTCAGACATGTTTCACCCTTGTGTGATGTCCAGAGTCAGATTTCACACACTGCGATTTCACACACATACACACAGAGACGAATGTCTATTTTGTCTTGGGTTCATGGTAATGGTTCAGCTCATCTGGTGGATAGAAGGAGTGCTAGAGATGTCGGTATTCTTTGAAACTGACAACATTATGAGTGCTAATAGGGCAGTTGTCAGATTCCGTAATCCTTATTGGCCAGCATTTATTTGTTTTAGCAGTGGTAGAATAATAATTGCCGTCAAGGCTTGCTCATGTGCTTTGAGTTTCAGACACAGAAGCTGGAGGAAAGAGCCGGAGCCATGCCTCACGTGATTACTTTGAGTTAGGATTTCAAAGCCCAGTAATGTATACAGGTTATAATGAATTGAGTCTGGTAATATTTAGCAGGACGTCTACAGCCGGGACACAGGGGGAGGTGGAGAAAGAATCTAACTCCTGAGTGAGCTGACCAGCTCTTATCTCTCTGACATACGTTATACGACATACGTGACTTTAGACCACACATTTTAGACTATATATACTATATATGATGTTAAGTGCTTCAAGGGACAAATTTGTATAATTGTTAAATTTTCTGAATTTGTTAGAAATGCTTAATTTTTTATTAGAGATGCAACGAAATTTCAGCCATTGAAAACACTGGTTTTTGCCTTAAAAATGGTTCATATTCGGGTAGGCAAGAGAGTCCACAAGTAGTGAACAAATGGTAAGGAAACAAAGTCGTTTGAGTGGTTGAGGTACTGGAGTATTGACTAGAAGGTTGAGGATTTTAGTCAATATACAAAGCTGCCACTATAGGGTGCTTGAGCAAGGCCTGTAACCCAAAATTTGTTTGTGTTATACCTTGGAAGATTGTCTCAATCATAAGCTGTTCTGAATAAGCGCAACCACTTTGTTATAAACGGGCTGGATACTGACAACAACAGATTTAAATAGCAGTGAATGTCATCAAGGTAGTTCAGGACAGATGATTAGAATCTCCCAATTGGTGATGGAGCAGGCCTGGGTCAAGTGTCAAAATCTAACACTAACAATAATTTTAATTGTATTTGTAATTAAAGTAATTAAAATATTGTGCAATGTTCTTTGCTGGTCAGTGCAGACATGTTTGAGCAGCAGCAGATTAGCAGCTGTAAGGAATTATTTCATGCTGCTTAGAGACATCAGACAAGCCAAATGTTAAGGACTAATTAAAAAAGTGCAAAGACAAAGATTTAGGTTTGCATTTTCTTCATAATGCCAGCATTTTGCTAAAGGTTTTGGCAAAGATTTTTTTAGAGTAGCAATGTTTTTGTTTATATTGTGTTTTCTAAAAGAAAAATATTCTGTTCATTTGCTTTAAAAAGCAAGTTTTAAAAAATATCCTGTTTATTACTGTTTTCGTTGTACATTGTTATTCCTACATTAGTTTATATAAGGAATTTGAATATGTTGGATTGTGGTAGATTTTATTGTGTACAATGACAGACTAATAGTGTAATAACTTGTTGTGTAATGATTTTTGTGCATGTAGTTTTTCTGCATTTATTATTTTTTTTCTTTATCCATTTCTTTTCTTGGTGTTTATTGTTATTAGATAACTTTACCTATAGTTTTGTGACTTACATTTTTTAACTCAAATGGCATCGTATTAGAATGAAGTGGCATCTTGAATCAGGCTGCTACTGTTGAGTAATGTGTATAGTGTAGACGATGTGGTTACGATGGAGCATGGTGAGATGGTAATGACAGTTTGGCTGAGCTGCTGAATGACCTCACCACACAATGTTCACTGACTTTGAACATAAGTCAAGTCATGCTTTTTGGACGCGACTGCACTCTTTGCTTTTTGGTAAACGCTTCCAGTCATTTTCATTAATAAACAAGTAAATAATTCATATTTTTCACTCACTATTCGGTTATGTTAGTCACTGTCTGTTTATATATCAAGTCTAAAGTTCATGTTGATTGGACATGAGCTAACATGATGGTTTCACAATTGGGAATTTGAGAATTGAGAATTTGCGCAGGCCAAGTCTTCGGAACGCTTCCAGGTTTTATCTGTAATAAATCCAACAAAACTAAGCATACTTATTATAATTCCTATAGGTTTTCTGTGAACTTGGATTGAAACTCAAGAAGTTTGGGATTGTGTAGAGTTTCTTGACTTTTCTGATGGTTTCCTTTAATTTTCACTGGGCTTTGTGAGCCGTTTAGTGCAGCAGTATTCTTGATCATGTTTCTTCAGCTCCTAGCCACTGCACACATGTTTCTGGGGACCCATGATGACAAGCTGCTCCTCAGAGCGGTGCTGCCCTTGCCCTTCACTGATGAAAAGGAGCAATGTAATCATAATCCCCTTAAGACATTGGCTAATTGCAGTAATAATGCTGAGGCTGGGGCCGGTGAATACAGAATCCTCCTCCATGCTGAAAGAAGGCACGTTTCTCTGGCCCACTCTATGGCCTTGTGGTTTTCTGTCATCTTCTTGTGTAAATCTCCTCTTAACCCCCCCCACACCCAACCCCCAGCCTCTGGTCACTGAGCTGTCAGATTATCCCCTAAGCACGCTTCTGCCATCAGCCGTTTCATACTGCACCTAACTTTGTGGTTTCTGCCTTTAGAGCACTGGATAATTATAAAGGTCAGTATTAAATGGAAATCTCTCAGATCTGCAGGCTTGCTTTTAAGACCTTTGGTCCTTGGCAAATTATCACTCAAACCATGGCACCATTTTCTCGCTTCTGATGGTGATTCATGATATTTTAGGTCAAAGCTCTCTAGGAACTGGAATTTAAAACATTCTGTCCTCAATGTGTATGTGCGCACTGAGTGTCTAACCTTCAAACATACACAACTACACAATTAAATTAGGAAAAACAACATTATGCTGGTTTACTTGACTAAATTCAATTACAACTTAAGAGTCAAAGCAGTGTGTTTTCACAAAATATTTGAGTAAACCTGACAGCTGAGGAAACAAGAGGGTTTACCAAGTAGGTTATGTGGGTCCTGTTCTAAATCTTATCATGCTTTTGGCTGAATTTTGCTCTTATTTGTGGTCGAGATATCATTTGATCCACTAAAAGTAAAACCAAATTCTAGGTCACATAGTGTTGCACTGGCACAGATAATGAAGAATATCAGTATTTCACAGCAACACGTTTTTAAATGGCAAAAAAATTTTCCACTACAGTGGTACTTCAATATTTGTTGGTAATTAGTTCCATATAATGCTCATTGAGTGCTGAAAATGAGTACTGAGCAGTTTCTTTCCATAAGGAATCATACTGGATATTGGAAAACCAAGCCATGTCAACCAGCAGCAGTCACTCCCATAGTAATCACAAGGTCCTGGTCTTCCATTGTGTCTTTTGTCTCTGAACTAATTCTTTAATACGGCAGCTGTCCCTGAGGTTCTTGCATGTAAACTGAGTAAAACCCCGCTCACTTGACTAAGCTGCACTGTTTACAGAAAAATGCGAATGCCCTAAAACTGCTGCAATATGTAACCAATCTCTGCCAGTAGATGTGTTTCAGCTGTCATATGGTATATACTGTCATACCACCCAGAATAGTACAATTTGTGTATTTGTCATATTATTTTGTGTATTTGTCATACGTTATGAATTGTATATGCTGAGCCTTGCATAATTTGAAAGGCATTTGGAAGCTTTAACATATTATGTTTCAATGTAAGGTTATTTATTTGGCATAAAGTGTAATCTAAAGTGATTTAACAGTAAAGCAGAGTATGCAATTCAAACATCTGGCTGTTTAAGGAGCTCAAAGCGGTTCACATGTTGTAGAGCTAAGTACGATGCCTATGTAATGACAGCAGCATAACAGGAATGCAACAGCCCAGATGGGATATGACTTTTAGAATATCAATATTGTGATATTAACATGGTAGACTTTTACTACTGCGAGAGGTATGTTTGTTTCCTCCACTTTGGGATGGTCTCAGTGTGTTTTGTAGTTTCTCGATTCCAAAAGTTAGAGGAGAATGGTGAGAATTTACTTTAATTTGCAGATATTACTTTAAACACCAAACTTCATTGCACTAATCATATATAATTTTTAATCTGTAATTGTTTTAATCGCGTTTATTTACCTTAACCTTGCTCGTATTTGGCGTTAAAGCATTTGTTTTCATTTAAAAAGCGCTATGTAGCCATGGGGCAGCACGGTGGCTCTGTGTGTAGCACCTCTGCCTCACCGCAAGAAGGTACCGGGTTCGATCCCAGGGTGGAGCGGTCTGGGTCCTTTCTGTGTGGAGTCTGCATGTCCTCCCTGTGTCTGCGTGGGTTTACTTCAGGTACTCAGGTTTCCTCTCACAGTCCAAAGACATGCGTGCTAGGTTGTTCAGTCACTCTAAATTGGCATCGATTCGAGGGCGTAATGGCCTAGCCAAAGGGGTCACGTTAAATAAGGGCTAAAACACCACCTACCATGTCTACAAGGCATCTGACAGACTGGTCAGTCTATGTGATCAAAGTGATGTAACAATACGTTTGGACAATATGAACATTACCAGAATGCATTTACTACGTTTGAATAATTGGATCATACTTTTTTTTTTTATTAAGGAAAAGCAAAGACATAAAGTTAGCTTCCAAAAACGTTTACTGCCTTAAAAAATTTAATCTAATAAGACTATTTGTGGTATGTAGGAAATATGGAACCGTTTTGGAAAACACCTATATGGTCAAATACCAAAAATGCGTTTGACAGTGTTAAAACGTTATCTTTGTTAAAAATTATAATGTTGACATGTTTAGTTTGACATCTGTAATGAATAGTAATTAAGTTGTTACCATGGTGGCATATTGGTTAAGATACTGGGCTATGGGTCATGAGATCCAGGGTTCTAATCTTACTTGTCTCAGGCTGCCACTGTTGGGTCCTTGAGCAAGACCCTTAACCCACAATTACTTGGATTGTCTCGGTTGAAGATTCTATAAGTTGTAAGTCACTCTGGATAAGGGCTTCTGCTAAGGCATAAAAGTAAATATAAGTTGTTTTCTATTGGTACTCATCTGTTCTGCTTATTTCTGTCATGGTGTTATGATGATCAAAGGGGGACTATGGTATTGGACTATGGATGGTCCAGGTGGTCCAGATGGTCCAGGGTTCAAATCCCACCTCTGCCACAGTTGGGTCCCTGAGCAAGGCCCTTAACCCACAATTGCTTGGATTGTAAGACTGTATGAAAGTCGTTCTGGATAAGGGCGTCTGTTAAATGACAAAAAAATTTAATAAGTTTCACTGTTTGCAAGTACACACACACACACACCATCTTATACCACTATCTTTTTGGATATTTTGAATTGATGTACTAATTACTGTGTCTAAAGAGTGTTACACTTACCCCTAACCTTAACCCTTAGTGACCTAAAGTAACCTTTTAGTTTTCAAAAACAAGATGTTTCTGTAAAAAGCAGTGTTTCTCTGTTGGGGGTAGCATTTTTGTTCCCATTTCCCAAGCTGTCCCAGTGTACTGGTGTGTACTCTGACATTATTCCACACAAGTGTCCGAACACACACACACACACACACACACACACACACACACACACCAAACACTAAAAAGTGCTGAAGCATGCATTCGCTATTTACATTCTCTATATTCTAAGGCTTTTTACTCCTAGTGGTTGTTTCAGAATGGGGAAACATTGTTGCTATGGCTCAAGAAAATAAATGTCATGCAGCTGTGCTACAGTATTTTTAGAGTTGCTTTTAGGCACGGCGAGATGCTTATTTGGCCTGTGCAGCGCGTTAGATGTGAGGCTCTCTATTTCACAGCGTGTCCCCCGTGTTCCGGTTCTGTGCTGCATAATTGCAGGTTACTATTTGTACCTAATCTGAGGAACTGCAAAATAAGTTTCCTCTTTTTTTTTTAATCACGCTCTGCCTGTGTTCTTATGGAAATGTATTGTATGTAAGAGAGCTGTCGTGCCTGGCCTCTGTATGCCCTCCTTTGTTTTGCATTTCAGAAATGACTGCCACTCTGTCATAACCACTCAGCTCAAAGCAAAAATTCCCAACTAACACTCAGAGTGACTCGCCTCTCCTCATTTTCTAATTTGGTAATGATTCAGCTTCCTGGCTGCTTGATGCCTGTCCGAGTCAGTTTGCCATGAGACGGAGGGGTTTGGGGACATGGCTTACTGGAGGAGGATGTGATTGAAATGAATGGTGCAGGCTAACGTAGCGGCGCACATATGGAAACACTCTGCAGGCTGAGAGGATAAAGACTGGCAGTCTAAGACAGAAGCTGCTTAAACAGGCCTCGGTTGGAACCGGGAGACTGGGATCAACTTTCTGCTGTTGTCATGTTGCACTGAATGCAATATATAATTAGTGGGGCATAAAATATTTGCAGAACACAGTATGTCTCATCCAACGTATTCAAGCAGGGTTGGCATTACAATGGAATTTGATGTTTTTGAAGGAAATAAACTATACAATCTTTCCATGCTGGTTACTTTTTACTGAGCAGTAACCTGTACTAAGGAACAGTAATGGATCACCGGTGATCACAAAATAGATTTTATATTTTGTAGCATGTCTACTGAAATTAGTGGTAGGCAACAAGGCAAAAACGACCTTTTCACCATACATATTTATCATGATAGGTTATCCAGTTAAACAGAACTAATTACACACCATATAATGAATATAACGTTTGATTGGTGTTCTTTAAGCACAGATGATATACTTGATAACCTCAGAAAAGCTGGTTTGTTGTAGTGTGTTGTGTATCTGTTCATTTGTGTAGAAGTGACAAGTTCTGTGTAAGCTAGTCAGGTTGTCAATCATAGTTGGCAAACCAGTTCTCTATGGGCTTTGTTTAAGAGCAGCAGGTAAGATAGTTGATGGACTGACTTGTTGTGGCACACTGCATGTCACTGGGGCGTTAGGGAAACCCATTCTACTGCCACGGTGTGCAAATGGAAAATCCAGAAAACTGTGCTGTTTTATGAGTGTGTTATAAGTGTATGTGTGTGTTACAATTTTAAGAGTGTTGCTGAAATGGCAGAGTACACAAACTTTTGTCTATATACAGGGTGAGTCAAAAGTCACACAGATATAACGGGTAATATGATATATCCGAGTACACAAGCAATTAATGGGTGAGGGGCCCTATCTTTTAGGCTTTTTATGGCTGCCAACTTGAAAGCCCCCATATTGGTCAAGGGATCAAGGGCAAGTTTTTCCACTGGGAAAGTGGTCATGTAGCATATCAAAGAAGAGCAGAATTGTATCAGAAATAGATTGTCTGAATTGCCAGATTACCAGTCTTGTCATTCAAAAGTTATCAATATAAAGTTCAAAACATTTGTTGTTTGTCACAGGTAACTGAAGATGGAATTGACAATTCTGATACCCCCAGGGAACGCAAAAATCGAATGAAATTGATGATAATCTTGCACATAATGTCTGGGTTGCACAGAGAAACCAGTACACTTACTCTGGTACACTGCCTGCCACTGTTCTGTGGTGCTGTGGTCACTTAAGTTCCGATCAGTCAAAGAATTTTAACTATGAAATGCAAGTGAACTAAAACAAGCGTAAGGTTACACAATCCTGCGCTTAGTACCCGAGTCACAACCAGCTCTTTCGCTAATAATCTGCCTGCCGCTGTCCAGTGTTGCCGTGGCCGCTTAAGATCCGAGCTGAGATCAAAGCCGCAGGCTTCAACAACCGACACCCAGAATGACCACCAATTTGACACAGCACTGTTACGCCCTCATATCCGAATTCCGAGAAACCGGGACTGTGGACAACAAGCCACGTAGTGATCGTCCGAAGAACCGCTACCAACGAAGAAACCTCAACAATGGTTTTGCAATAAGTCCATGATGCAGCATGAGTCGTCCTGTGAATATTGGCTCATTGTGTAGTGTATTTTGTATTTGTTAAATGGCAGTGTATGTTTGTTTGTGTGCGTGTGTGTCTCCCTGTGCACTGTGTGCCGGAGAGTGTAAGCAAATTCTTTTTAATTAAAATTTTAATTATCGATTATTGTTCTCATGATGCTAAATGGTTCATTAATATAATGGCAGTATTTCTATGTATTTGTTTTTTTTATGTGTGTGGGTGTGCAAGGCATCTGCCCTGTGATGGACTGGGGCCATTTCTGGGGTTCTGGTCTTGAGCCCTATAATGCCCTGGCTCCCCACAATCCTGAATTTGGGTTGGAGTGGTGGATGGGATGTAAGGGGCTGGTGGTGTATGGATTGGTGGTAGTGTTGTTTGTTTATTTTTGTAAAATTGTGTGCTTTGCAAATAGCAGATTTGAATACTGTATATATACACATGTTAATTTTATGTATTCACAATGTTTGTTTGTCTTTCCTTGTGCCGGGCAGTGTGATGTGCAAATAATGCTTGATTACTTATACAGCATTAATTTCATAAACCAAAATATTTTGGATTTGTGCATTGGCAGTATTTGTGTGTATGTATGTATATACACACACGTGTATATCAGTGTATGTGTGTGCTGGAGAGCGTTCTGGGTAAACAATTTGATTTTCTACTTGTTATTGTTTTCAGAAAGCAAAATGTTTTGTTTGTGTAATAGCTATTTTTTGTATGTTTTTGTATGTGTGCATGTTTACATGCCTTATATTGTGGCCTTGTCTATATTTGGTTCCTGCCTTGAGCACCGTGATGCCATTTGGGGGTGCGGGGGGTGGGATTGATGGTAGTGTTCATTTGTGTAGAATTGTGTGCTTTGCAAATTGTGTGTTTGATTGCTTATATAGGTACATGTCATTTTTATAAAATGGCAATATTTGTGTGTGCAGGGGATGAGGGTTTGATGAGGCAATAATGTTTACTTATTTATACAAGCATACAAGTTTTTCCATTGTGATTTCATACTGCTGAATGTTTTAGATTTGTGTAATAATTGTGTGCGTGTGCGTGTGTGTTCATTACTTATACATAAAGCTAAATATTTTGGATTTGTGTAATGGCTGTGTGTGCACAGAAGTGTACTGTGCAAATACTGTTTGATTACTTATTTGTTATTGTTTTAATAACATCAAATGTTTTATTTGTGTAATGGCAATATGTTTATAAATATTTATTTATGAAATGGGTAGTTTTGGCTCGGAGATCTGACTGACTGAGCCATATGAATTAACAGCGGAAACAATAATCAGTTGTTTTTCGAACCAACAAACAGACAGATTGGTGAAAGAATGGTTTATAGTGAGTATTATTTTAAATAAATACTTGTCGCCATTTATAAGAGCGAGAGAGGCTGTTCATTATCATGGCTACAGTGCAGATTTAATTCAGTTTTGAATTAGAAACCCCTTCCCTGTGATTATAAACCATGGTCCATGGGCTTATTGATGTCATTTTTAAAATGTATTCTTCAGAAAGTTCATGAGTGCAAAAGTGGTGTGATATGAAACAGAAACACAATAAACATTATTGACTCTTATGTTCAAGGGCTTTACACAAACCGTTTCAGTTGTCATCACTTCAACTTCGGTCCATTAAATTAAAAGCAAGTGCAACAGTTCCCACTTGACTAATTAACAAGCAGAGGGGGTACACGTGTGCCCCACGAATTTCTGTATTTGCCCCCAGTACTTTAAGTAGTCAACAGAAAGTAAGAACAGCCCTGTTCACTGTATCAGTCTTTTAAACCATCAGTGAGGATCAGCACAGTAGTGTATTGGCTTTTGTTCACACAAGAGTGACTGTGTAATTACCCGGCAATTGTGGCGCCATTGACCTGGGAAATTGGTGTCACTTACTAAATTCCTGGTCAATTCCTGGGTCATAATGCATGTGTGAAAAAAGTTTGGTCTATGTGCACAGAAGCAGACGGCTTACGGAACGAGGTTTGAGGTCTCGTGTTTGGGAACCAATGGCTAAACAGTGGTGAAAGTTTGCAAAATCTTTACATTTTCTACATTTTTGCATTAAGCATAAGCAGATTTTCACACAGGTTATAAAAGTAGATAAAGAGCACAAAAAAGCAAATGAGACACAAAATATTATGTTTGGAAATGCTTGGTCATTAAATGTATTGTGGAAAATTATCCTGTATTATATCTAGGAGTGGCAAAAGTATTTGAAACTTTTTTTGCATTAGTATTTTTGAAACTGTTTTAGTATATGGTTTTGCTCCCTTGAGCAGCAATAACTGCAACTAGATATTTCTGGTAACTGTTGATTAGTCCTGCACATAAATGAGAATTTTGAAGGTTGTTTCTTAGTAGAGTTGGTGGGGTTCCTCATATAAACCGTTCACTTCAGGTCCTTTTCTACATATCTATTAGATTACCGTCAGGACTTTGATTTGGCCATATTACTCCTTCAAACAAAGACTTGGTGTGCCTTATGCCATATATTTATATATATTTTTATTCATAAACCGTGTTCTCTTGAGATTTGGTTTATGACCAGATGTCTTGACTTTTTTCTGTCAGAATTTTCTCTCTCGAATAGGATCTGGCAACCCTGGAATTAAATGCCATGTCTTTAACACTTTGGGTGAAAAACTTTGAAACTCAGTTTTCAAGGGCGATGAAGAGGTTCATTTTTTAATTTGAAATCATGTTGTTTATCACATTCTTCTGTGACATTATTGGCCAGTTGCAAAGTATAAATCTGATGTTAAGCCAATTAAACCCGGAGCTTTCCCATTATCTGAAGTTTTGCAGTTATTGAATTATTAAATGCAAGCAAGCTGACTGAATGAAAACGAGTGCAAGTAGTTATAGTTAGATATTAGCCTACTAGCTATAGTTAATTGCTAGCTTCAGAGAGAAGATGTACAGGCAGCAAAATTCGTAGGGGTTCACAAACTTTGAAGCACTACAGTAAATATGTCAATCAAAATATTCTTTAATTTTAGTCATGTTAAACATACGCTGAGCTAGGCTGTATATACAGTGAAACAATTATATAACATAAAAAATACTGTCTTTTAAACAATCTCGTTTTTATTATTAGGTTATACAAATTAGATCTATACCTTTTGCGTCCTTTTTCTTTAAAGAAGCAATGATCTGTAAACATGAAAATTCAATTGATAAGCTTATTTTAAAAAAAACAACAACCATAATTGTCCTCTTAAATCCTTATCAAGAAATCATCGGCAGCATATTAACCTAGAAGCTAAATGCATCCACAAACATGGCAGTCAGTTATGTTTTGTTGTTAAAAAACGAAGTAACATAACCACAGCTTGTAAGCACTATTAAAGTATGATTAATTGTACAGCTCTGACCTGAACTATATGTTCAGTTTGCTTTTGCATTGTTTGCCGATCTGAATTTGCCTTCAATGCTCTTGCTGACAGCAGAGTTTACGTTGCCTGAAAGAATCTGACGTTATACCAACATCCATCACATTGTGTTGGCCGGCTCCATTTTTTTGTTAGGTAAAATGCTTTACTCAAATGAAATGGGATGGGAGACTAATGGTCTATGGGATCATAATGTCACGCACCCAGTGTAGGGCCTCCAGCAGGTGCTTGTCCATTTGTGCTTCAGGATGTGGCTTTCATCCAGCACGATTGTTCTAAACAAGAGAAACTGGTCGTCCATGAAAAATGAAGCAGCGCTTGGGCTGGGCACTCTGTATGTTAGGATGAAAGTGCACTCCAACATGGGGGCTCAAAATTCATCTCACACATATTTAAATGAGAAAGTGATGCACATTAGTGTTTAGTTGTTTGGTCTTATTCTGGTGTTTATTTTAGTTGATTGTTCATTTTTCTTCATAATGTGACGTCCAAAGAACTTTGCATTCCTGTATATTTTCAAGACGGTATAATTCAATTCAATTCACGTTTATTTGTATAGCGCTTTTTACAATAGACATTGTCACATAGCAGCTTTACATTGATATATAAACAAGTGTAACAAT
>JAUZSU010130656.1:0-16803 GCA_034780255.1 Parotocinclus maculicauda
TGTCTACATTCTAACTGACGCGGCTCAGGGATTACGTCACACGCAGCGCCGTGCACAGTGCCCTAGTGCCTGTAAATGTAATGGTCCAATGAAGGTAATTAAAAAACCAGGATATTTCCTCACTTTAAAAAAAAAAACCCAGAGACGCCAGGACAGGACGTGAAATACGGACATGTCCCGGGAAATACGGACATGTCCCGGGAAATACGGACGTTTGGTCACCCTAGTTAAACCTTTTGTGGGATTTGCTCTAGGGGGTCAGTTAATGTGTGCATATGTAAACTGTTGGATCATTTTGGCTATAATTCATCACTTTATTTTAAGCTGATCTCTCATGTTTAAGTTTTTTTGTTGTTGGTAGTTCTACTGCTGTGTCACCAAAACTCATAACAGTGGATTAATAAAGTGTTATTTATTTCATTCTCTATTCTTTTAATTACAGATTCAGCATGGCCCACAATATTTATTACTTATAAATACATGGTAAACTCACAAGAATCTGTCGATTTTATAAGCAGTGTATGTCTGACCATGGATCAGCTTTCTCTTATTTTAGGGTACTGAGTTATGCTAACATTGTAGATCAGTAGTCAATCTAAAATGCTTACTGTATAAATCCCTTAAATTGCAGTATTCAGAAAAAAAGCATTTCTGTTCCAGTTAACATGTAAGCAAAAATGTAAAATATGAAATAACATGCACTGTTCTTCACAAGTTATAGACTTACTAAAAATACTTCCATAAACTGTTCAGTTTAAATGTCTGTAGAAGACTGTGTGTGTGTGTGTGTGTGTGTGTGTATATATACATATATATATTTTTTTTAAGATTTAATTATGGCAAGATTTCAAAAGCACATTTATTACTTCTCATTTATTTAAGCTCAGATTACACTGAGGGAATTCCTCATTTTATTTCTCAAGGAAGCTCATGAGAATAAAAATATCAACATTACAGTATAAGAAGCAGACATGTTAAATATATCTAACAAGATATAACTAAAAAATGCAATAAAAAATAATTTTAAGTAATGACAGACCAATACTTCTCAAAAATCCTGGATCAAATGAGTGAGACTTTAAGAGTACACTGTACAATTCAAATTTATTTATGTGCCCTTAAAAAGCCTTTTTTTTCTAGATCAGAACTCCAATAGGCAGACACAAAAAAAGTTCAGTTCAAAAAAAAGAGTCATCTGGTCAGTCAGTGTAATTAACAGCAGTGTTTCCATTTGTACACACAGAATGAACCATCCAACTAGATGGAACCGAACACACGAGTGGAACAATATGAATGTCCAAACTTATTCCTTTTTAACAAGCTAAAATATAATAAACAGGTGTGTATCCAAGATGCTGGGGAGCTGCAGCAAAATGTCCGAGATATTATTAAAAGGCAATGAGTAAGTGCTTTAATGTTTCTGATGAAGTCACCATCTATCCAAGTGGATGGTGAAGCTTCAAGTCTGCTTTAAGTACTGAAAAAGCAAACAGAAGTGACATGACTGCTACTCAGCAGACTCCAGTGAAAGTTTTATCCTGCTGCTTGGTTTATATCAAGGAGGCAGTTAGTGTGAAGTTGAATGCCACGCATTGTAAAGGAAAGGAAGCTGAAGACTTGTTTGAATTCCTCTCATAGGATAGAGAATATGTCACACATCTGTATATTTTGCAGTAGAGTGCTTACCACACATCGTAGCTCACATTCAGCCATTTATGGTGCACATACAAAATCCTCATACCCTACTGAAATCCTGCCTTTAGTCACATTATGCTCTCAAATTTGAAAATAAATGCTTAACTTTTCCCAACACTATTTACACATTTTATATAATCCTGGCAAATATATATGATGCCTAAACTCAAACAGTTTAGCAAAGAAGAATGGGTACGTGTGGCTGGATAGGCAGGTAAAGCTGGTATGGGCAATACAATCAGACTGGTGGCTGTAATTAACACAAAATGTGGCAGATTTTTAAAATCCTGTTATTTTAGTTGATCATCAGAACGGTTTCCTTTTATTTCATTACCTGAATGTTGTAAATCATTCAAAAATAAAGTTGGAAAAATATATTGATTTATGAGTCATCATTTTAGGCTGTAACACAAAACAGTGATGATTTCATCGAGTTCTGAAGATTTCCAGTAAAATGCCTGTAATGAGATTCCTCTGATACACACATCACAGAAGTTTATATCTTAGATCAAATTCTCAGACTGAAGTTTACTTCAGCAGGAACTAGTAGTCTGCAATATTATTTTACGGTATTAAATAAGGACATTAATATGCAAATTTGTATAATGGAAGGGAACTGTTTGCTTTGCTCCCACAAATACTGCAGAAAATTGTTAAAAGTGTTTAAGTTCAACATGTTTGGTGATATGATCATACCACCACTAATAATTAAAATAATTCCACCATGTAGGTGTTACTGTACTAATAATGACTTTATTTAAAAAAGAAACTTAAGTATAACAAAGGATTACATGTGCGCATATATATATATATATATATATATATATATACACACACACACACACATACACACACATACTGTACTTGGTGAAATCTGACCAGCCCATGTATATGTACACTTATGTATATATACACCTTTATTTAATATATCAAAAGAAATATAACAGTTAAGCCAAAAACAATGCAGACAGTGTAAACTAAACAAAACCATTTTAAAAATCATGTATTCTTTTTCATTTGATCAATATATGGCAAAATGAACAAAGAAGATATGAATTATGTAATGAAATAAGATCCATAGAGCTCCTGTTTCTTGCCTTTCTACACTGCTCACAAAAATTAGTGGCCGTTTGCATTTCCCACGCACAGGCGCACGCACATGCACACGCATACAAGTGCACAGGTACACGCACACAAGCGCACAGATGCACAGGTGCACGCACACAAGCGCACAGACGCACAGGCAGACACGCACACAAGCGCTCAGACACGCACAGGCGCACGCACAGGCGCACAGAGACACAGGCGCACCCACGCACAGGCGCACCCACCCAACCACACAAGCTCACAGACACGCCCATCTGAGGTCATGCAAGATGTGTAACGAGACATGGCATTCTTCCACTTATTTGCAAAATTACATATGTAACCTAGTGTTCTTTTTTTCTAAGTTTCCAAGTTGGTATATTTAAGGTTAGGGGAGGCCACATATCAAATAAAATAAAATAAAATAAAATAAAAAAATCACACCCTAAAAGTGTGCACAACACAAGGTTAAAGCATTGATTAGGACTGCATTAGCCGGACAAATGTGGCCTGTAATCAATCCCTCTGTTCATCAGCTTCCTTGTTCAACAGTTTAGTAGACTATACAAGATATGCATAGAATTTACACTCTAGCTTTTTACATTTAAGGATGAACACAAACATCTGCTTTGTTTCCAAATGTTTCTAAATTATCATCTATGATCATCTATTACCTTAAATATTTTAGAAACTTAGCAAAGTCACAAATATCGTGCCCAGATACATCAAGATTTTTTATTACAAAGTGGGAAAAAAATATATACTCTGGGTCTACTATGCTTAGTGAATAGGTTGGTCATTTACATTAGCTTACATGTAACCTTCAAACAAAATATTTCATCTAATGCTTGTCCTACACATTGTTATCGTCAATCACTCTCAAAAAGCAATGCACAATCTTTCTAGCTGTTGGCCAGAATTCACCACATCTTTTTGTACTAAAGCATATGGCCTTATGGTTTGGCATGCCAATCCAACTGTCACAGAAATCTAAATGCCAACATACTGATGCATATACTACTGGGCTTAAAAGAACTTCACCCAATAGAAAACTGTTTGTATACTAAACAACTGGAGAAATTAACTCACTGTTTTGGTTAAGTTTTTCAAGAGTGCATTTTCTGGTGATGTCGGGTAAGGTGGTACCGGCGAGCAAAGCTTTTGCCACACTGTGTACAAGGGAAGAGTTTGGTGCCCTTGTGAAGCTGCTGGTGAGCCCTGAGACTCTGTGGTCGGCTAAAACTTTTTCCACAATCAGGGCACTGACACGGTCTGACACCCGAGTGCTTCTGCTCATGCCGCCTCAGATCACCTGACTGCCTGAAGCTCTCGCCACACTCAGCACAAAGAAATGGCTTCTCCCCAGTGTGTGTGCGCATGTGAACATTCAGCTGGCCTGAGTGCACAAAACTCTTTTCACACTGTGAACATGCATAAGGTCTCACTCCCGTGTGGATGCGCTGGTGCTGTTTCAAACTGTTGAACCAGCTGAAGGCCTTACCACAGTCAGGACACAGATAGAGTTGGTCACCTTGCCTGAAACAGGCATGATTCTTGAAACCCCTGATAGTATGGAATGTCTTTGAGCATTGAGCACAGCTGTGCTCCTTGGACGCCAAATCACCCTCGCTGTAGCTCACATACTTTGTAGTCATCTCCGGGTGGTGGCGACGGATGTGCTTTTGCAGATATCGCTCCCCAGTGAAAGAAAAGGGGCAGTGACTACAAGGAAAAATAGTGGCATTAGCAAGAGTTGTGCTCTGGCGGTGAGCCTGTCGGCGTGAGTGACTTTCCTGGTGCCGCTTCAAGCCAGAGGACTGGGTGAAAGACTTGAGACATAGTGTGCAGCAGTATGGCCTCTCCTTAGCATGGATTGTGCGTTCATGTCGTCGCAGGTTGCACAGGCGGTTGAAATACAGGTCACAACTGGAACAGCCATGAGGTCCATCGCCCTGCTGAATGCATTCATGGCTTTTCAGAAGATGTAGATGGCTGAATGATCTGAGGCACTCTCCACAAACATGTGACGTGGTAGACAGTTCCTGTGGTTGATTGCCACCTGAATTGATACAATGTGGAATTTCTGGATTCTCAAAGTCAGCGGTAGTATTGACAGACTCTGAACAATTGTTCTGACCAACCTCCTGAGCTTTGAGCTCATTGACTGGCTCCTGGAAAGTTTTCTTTATTTTTTTAGGTCTGCCCCGAGGCCGGCCAGCAGAGACCTTCCTGTTTTTAATCCCAGCCCTGTTAGGGTTCAAAGCAGATCTCTGTAGCTTGGTAGGAGGTTCATATGGTGGGTCATGTTTGTCCGAGAAGCCCTCGGTGTGAAGCGATCTTTCAGAGGTGCAAGAATCATTCTCTACTAGTTTTAGGTATTCACCATGATGGTGCCTCTTGAGATGTTTGTAAAGACTGAGTTTGTTTAGAAAAGAGAAAGAGCATTTAGCACAAGGATAATTACTGGATACAGAACCCCCTTTTACTGGCAGCTGTGTCTCAGTCTCTTTCTCATTTCCAGTCTGGTGGGTCTGCTGATGTCTCTTTAGCCCTGTTGCCTGGCTAAAGCACTTTTTGCAGTGGCTGCAGCAATAAGGCTTCTCTTTTGAGTGGATCGTGCGTTGATGTCTTTTTAAGTGGCATGAACGCAAAAAAAGTCTTCCACACTCCTCACATTTGTTTCTTAACCCTTCAGTCACATTGGCATCAGTCTGCTCTGTGTCAATCAAAGGATTGCTGTGCACATGTAGTAAATCAACTGGACATGATTTTTCTGTATGGTCACTAACAGATGGAAAATGGGTCTGAAAAGATTTTGTAATTGGCTGCATTTGGGATGGTGCATCAGATGCAAGTAAACACTGATCCAAATCCATGACTGCTGTATGGTCACTTTGCTCGACGGTCTGGGCTTCAAGAAGGTTTGGGTACTCAGCTGGGTGTGAACGCCTGACATGTCTGTGCAGATAAAAAGCAGATGGAAAGCAATACTGGCAGTAAGGACAAGGGCAAACCTGTGAGCCCTGATCTTTGCTTCTTCCTGAAAAGAAACACATTCATAGAGTTGATGCTTTAATTCAACAAGTATTTATTTCACAAAATGCTCACATCAGTGGTAGAATTTGGTTCCACAATACTTGAAGATTCCAGGTACCTGTAAGCATGCACTTGTTGTCCCAGATTTTATCCCAAATGACATTGATACTTTGAGCATACTCCTCTGCATACCACACTCTCAGTTCTTCTCCAGGGTGAATGGGACGACAACAGCGGAACAGAATACGGCCACTCTGCTGGAATGCCACCAAGTTTTGTTCAATCTCAGTCCGTGAACAAACAACATACCTGTAAACAAAACAAAGTGATATATACAAAAGATCTCCCATAGATTGCATCTATCAATGAACTTCTGTGTTTAAACTGATGCGTTAAGCCTCATGCTGAAGTTACAAATATATTTGTTAATTTACATCTAGATTTTAAGATTGTTACAAATCTTAAAATATTAATAATAATAATGCAATAAATTAAACCCAAAACTGCTACTTTTTCAGCTATTAATTGTCCTAACAACAAAATTTTTCAGAAAAATATCAAATCACTCATTATTTGCTATTAAACAAACAGTTTATTACGTAACATAGTTATCTATACAAAGATAATACCACAAAGAGATTCACCTTGATTACAAAACAACATCTCCAACTACATCTTGCTAAAGATCACACGGACAAGCCAAAAGGTTTTTAAACGATTTTTTGGTTTAGATGAGAGAAAGGAAATCATTTGACTTTTTTTTTACTGCATATGGGCCTGGGCTTGTCATCATTGGTGGAACTATAAATTCTAAATTATACCAGCAAATTCTACAGGAACATGTCCCGAATGATCACCGTTAAAAACTCAGGAACAATCATAATATCATTAATTGTGATCCAATATAACATAAGCTGAATATTGGATAAATACTGAAGAAATCCATACTAATTGCCATGATCATAATTCCATCTTACATCAGTAGTATTAATATGCATTTGAAACTATATATTATTAAACAACAAGACGGTGGATAAATCATGTGGACAAGAAGTTAATTATTTTGCTCATGATTTAGTAATCTCACACTCCACAACCATGACAATCCATGAACTGAAAGCTACAAGAATGTAAACAGGATATCATACAAGAAAAGGACAAACTGTTAATGACACAGATTAAAGATCAGAAACTAAAGGGACTGGATCTTTGACTATCACTGCCAGGGCACGAAGCTGGAATGAAATTTAGATGCTTAAAGAAACAGCGGGATCAGACTACAATTGAACTTAGTGGAAGCTCAGAATGTTGAATGTTTAAAAAGAAAGATAAAAATGTAAAAAGCACAGCGAGTGTGCTTGTGGCATCAGATATATTTGGCTGCCTTGTAAGCACCATGCTAATATACCAAACCAGATACCTAGATTTGCACTCTGCATACAAAGCATGCATGGACAGTGAGAAGTGGTTGTTATAATGAATTATTAATTATTTAATAGTAAAACTAAAACACTATTCAACTGCATAGAACCTAGAGCCAAATGACAGTGTTCCTTGTCATATTTAAACTCAGCAAATCATTAAGAAATGAAACAATATATATAGGCTCAGATTAGTGTTTCTCAAAGAGTCCACACGAACAAACAGGATTCTGGTCAGTAAAAACAACAACAGAGATCGTCCATGTTTCCAATCCCACTCGGCCAAGCTGCCACAGTCGGGCCCTTGAGCAAGTCCCTAAACTCACAAGTGCTTGGATTGTAAGACTATTTGTACTAGTTGTAAGTTGCTCTGGATAAGGGTGTCTGCTTGTCATTTGGAGGGGAGTGAACACAACACATAACAGGGTCATTTTGAGACCAGCTAGCACAAAAAGAGAACTTTGTACCTAAAAGAAGAGTTACTTCACACGAACAGTGAGTGAAAAGTCTAAAATGGATCAGAGACGTGTATTTTGCAAGATATGCTGCAGATCAGTTCCCATGACAGACTCAAAAACAATTAGCTTCTTTAACCACCACCACCACAGAATCGGACGTATTTCAGTGTGATCACTGGTGGTTGAATCAGTCTCATATAGCCAATCTGCACCGGTCACGTTTGACTTTTTCAGGTTGATTTTTCAAGAGTTTTGCAGTTGGCTAGGGTCAGTATCACTACTAGTACCATGGTGCGGTACCTGGACTCTACAGAGATTGCACAGGTAGTCCAAGTCATGCAGGACATCAATACATGCCAATGCCGGAATGTTTGCTGTCTCCCAGCACAGCCTTAAGAGTATGAAGGGGATTCCAGAAGACAGGCAGGTACTCTAGGAGAGCTGGACAAGGCTGTGGAAGTTCCTTAACCCCTCTCTGCAGGAGCAGTATCCACTCATTTGTGCAAGGAGGAACAGGATGAGCACTATCAATGCCCTACAAAATGGCCTCCAGCATTCCACAAGTACGAATGTATGGGTATGAAGATGTTCTTAAGGCTCGGGCGGCCTTCACAGAGGTCAGAAAGCTGCTTTGGAATGGACCATGAGACTAAATGCTTTGTGTTTATATCTTAAACCCATCTTAGCTTCGATAAGGCTGGGGCCACAAGAGGTTTGTGTAGTTACGGTGTTTTGTTATTTAGTGTTTTAGTCTTGAGAGTTCATGACCATTTCCATCATCTTGACAGTGCAGTTAAACTGTATTACACTGCTCACAAAAATAAGGGGATATTCATTGTGGGATATTGCATTTTATGAAATAAATCAAATTTTTTAAGGACTATTTGATTTTTTTTTTATCCATTAGGTCTGGGCTTTCTTGTTCATATGTGCGTTATGTGGGGCGGGGGTTACCAGACATGGTTGGTTTGTTATTTTTATCTCAGATTTTGTTTTCTTTTTGATTCAATGTGCCAGTTATGGTCACTGGCTTACTTCAAACGGACCTGGACTGACGCGAGCAGGAGGACCGTGCATGCACTGCAGGATTTAGATCCATTTTCTAATAATTGCACCAAAAGTTGTTGCCTTCTCACCAAGCTACTTGCCTATTATCCTGTAGCCCATCCCAGCCTTGTGCAGGTTTACACTTTTGTCCCTGGTGTCCTTAGACAGCTCTTTGGTTTTGGGTATGGTGGAGAGTTTGAAGTGTGATTGATTGAGTTTGTGGACAGGTCCAACTAATACAGGTAATGAGTGGTGAATAGGAGGAGCTTCTTAAAGAAAAACTAACAGGATTATTGTTGGTTGGTGGGTGATGCTTATTTCATGCAACTAAATGCAAACTAATTATTTAAAACTTATACATGATTTTCTCTGGGGATTATGTCTCTTACAGTTAAAGTGTACCCAAAAATTACAGACTTCTTCATTCTTTGTAAATGGAAAAACTTGTTTTCCCCCACTGTATGTATGTGTGTATGTATGTATATATTCATTTAGCATTTACTGTAATTCGTTGCTATTGTTTCCAGAAGGTACAGAGTAAGAATGTTAATGTACAGTGAAACTATGTTTCTTTGTGCACGTGTCAAACTTTTGAATCTAGAAAAAAAAAAAAAAAAAATTTTTTTTAAAAAAAAGAAAGAAAAAACAGGTCAAATTTGATACAGATGTTTCTTTGAGGTGCACATTAGCAACATCACAAACTGCTTTCTTTCAGCTGCGTAATATTTTATAAAAATATCCTCTTTTTTCCAAAGATGTGGAGAAACTGGTTCATGCATTTATAACCTTGAAGTTGGTCTAGTAAATCTCTAAATAAACTTAATGCTGTAGCATTTATGAGTGCTAACTTGAAAATTGGATCAAATCAGTCCTGTTCTGTCGTCTCTACACTGGTTACCAGTTACATATTGCATTGATTATAAAATACATCTTGTAACATATAAAGCTCTACACGGTTTGGCCCAACCATTAATTGAGTGAACTCAAAGTCTTACAATCCAGCTCGTCTACTTCGTTTGCCGGAAGGAATTGGTAAAGTAGTAGGAAAGGTGCTGGAATTCCTTTAGTTTCCAGTCACAGCAGGGGGAAAAACTGTCATGCCAACTATGGAATAAACTTCCCACTTTAGTTCTACATTCAACACACGTTTTTAAGTCTGGGGTGCATGGCTTGGGTTTGTTGGGGTGGAATCTGGGGCTGCCTGACTATGTCTGGCCTGTCTGCCCTGACCTTTGGCCAGTGTGTTGGGCAACTGGTTTGGATGGGCTTCAGTCATCCTGATCTTGACTTGTGCATCCTTTTGGGATTTTGGGTTACTGTCTTCTTGCCTCCTAAGTGTGATCACTCAGGTTTGTTGATTGCTGCGGAGGTGGGTTGCTGATGTCTCACGTGAACTACATTTTCGCTTTTCTTCCCTGCTGGAACATTGCCCTGTGACCCAGTTTCTGGAGGGATGGGATCATGCTCTGCTTCAGTATTTCACAGCACATTTTGGAGTTTGTGTGTTCCTCAATGAAATGTAACTCCCCAACACCTGCTGCACTCATGTAGCCCCAGACCATGGCATTCCCACCACACAACTACAAAATTGAACACACCTGCTCCCTATGCATACCTGAGACCTAGAAACACTAACAAGTCACATGATATTTTGGAGGGAAAATGACAAGCAGTGCTCAATTTGGACATTAAGGGGTGTAGTCTCTTAGAGGTGTACTCACTTTTGTTGCCGGTGACTTAGACATTAATGACTGTATATTGAGTTATTTTGAGGGAAGAATAAATTTACACTGTTATACAAGCTGTACACAGACTTTTCATAGGACAACACTGACAAAATAACACTTTTACACAATGAAAAGTATACTTAAATATCTGCAGAAATGTGAGGGGTGTACTCACTTTTGTGATACACTGTACATGGATATAAACATTTTTTGGCAGAGACTGAACAAAACGTTTTTATTAATTTTGCTATTGATTTGAACAGGCGCATATATACATCCACGTGGACAAATGTAACTTTTAAAAATTGGATTCATCTTTTTACTTTATTCCTCCCGATTAGGCATGAATAACGTTTTGTTTTGCAAAACATAGGAATTTAAAAATAAAATGTCACACATTCATACATTGCCTCTTTTTTGCAGCTAGTTTTAACCAAGTAGCTTATGTCCATACCAGCTAAATGTGCTAAACCACTGATCTCATACAGAGGGTTTTAGTCTTCTTGTTAGCTTCTGTGTACGTTTTCTACCTTGACCACATGCAGAGTGCCTAAACAGTCGATGACGCAATTAGTATGCAATAAAACTGCATAGGAAATGGGCAGCAAGGGCACTTGAGACAGACATGATGAATTCTTGATTAAAAACAGGGGTACACTCAGGCTAAAAGCTCATGTTGCTCAAGTGCTACTTAATACATATTCCATTCACATTTATTTAAATAAAAGATGCAAATTTACATTTGTCATTTAACAAATGCTCAGACTAAAAGCCTGCTTCACACAGCCCGGATGTTTACAAATGGCATACATGTTCATGAGTCTGACAGTAAACAAACAGATCTTCAGGGATCCAGCAAATACAATTTATGCATTGTAACTTTTTCTGTCATGACCACTATTAATTCAATTTGATCTTGTTGTGTTAGTCTGATAGTACATACTTTTTTACAAGGTGTCAGCAACACACAGTGGTCCTACTAGTTCTCCAGGGAGCATCAGAGGAGGTAGATCCTCCTGAATTAATCAGCTTTTTGGCAGCGACATTGTCTCATTAATGCTTGTTATTTTGTGACAAAAATACAAAAACTACATACAGTGTCTCACAAAAGTAAGTACACATCTCACATTTTTTTAACTATTTTATTATATATTTTCATGGCTATACATCTCAACACACACCAAGTAATATCTGAACTGCTGGCAATAAAAGTGAGCACACCCCTAAACTGGGACTGGGTAGCCTAGCGGTTAAGGCACTGGACTCTGGACCTGATGGCCCAGGGTTCAAATTCCACCTCAGCCAAAGCTGCCACAGTTGGGTCCTTAAGCAAGGTCCTTAATCTACCATTGTTTGAATTGTAAGACTGTAAAATTTGTAAGTCGCTCTGGATAAGAGCATCTGCTAAATGCCATAAATGTAAATGTAAAATGGGCAAATTGTGCTTAGTTAGCCATTTGACCTTCCTGGTATCATGTGACTCATTAGTGTTACAAGGTATCAGGTGTGAATGAGCAGAGTATGTTAAATTTGGTGTTATCACTCTCACACTCTCCCAGACTGATTACTGGAAGTTCAACATGGCACATCATTCCAAAGATCACTCTAAGGATCTGAAAAAAAGAACTGATGCTCTCTGTAAAGATGGTCGAGTCTATAGGAAGACTGACAACACCCTGAAAGTGAGCTGCAGCATGTTGGCTAACACCATACAGCAGTTTAACAGGACAGGTTGGCGTTTGAAAATAGATATAGGAGTGCTGCCAGCATTTGTGCAGAGGTTAAAAGGGAGATCTGTCAGCCTGTTGGTGCTCAGAACATACTCAGCACACTGTAACAAATTGGTCTGTATGGCTGTCGTCCCAGAAGAAAAAGCCTCTTCTACAGATGATACACAAGAAAGCATTAGAAGAACCGTGTTCTGTGGTCTGAGTCCAAGATTTTCCAAATTTCTTTGGTTCAGATGGTGTTCAGGCGTGCGTCGCTGGAAACCAGATTAGCAGTTGCCAACAGTCAGGCATGGTGGTGAGAATGTCATGTTTGGAGCTGCATGAGTGCTACCGGCTGTGGAGAGCTACAGTTCATGGACAGACCCATGAATGCCAACATGTACTGTGACATACTAAAGCAGAGCATGGTAGTATTCCAATATAACGAGCCAAAACACATCCAAGATGACAACTTCTTTGCTAAAAAACTGAAGGTAAACGTCAAGCATGTCTCCAAAGCATCTGTGGAGGAGCACAACGTCTCTAACATCCAACAGTGCCATGATGATGGAGGAGTGGAAGAGGATTTTAGTGTCAATAAATCTCTAGTGAACGCCATGCCCAAGAGAGTTATGGCAGTGCTGAAAAATAATAATGGCCACACAAAATATTGTCACTTTTGGCTCAATTTGGAAATTCTCACTTGGGGAGTATACTCACTTTTGCTGCCAGCGGTTTAGACATTAATTACTGTGTGTTGAGTTATTTTGATGGCAGAGCAAATTTATACTGTTACACAAGCTGTAGACCGACTACTTTACATTGTATCAATGTGTCAAATCTTCAGTGTTGTCACATGAAAAGATATAATAAAATGGTTAAAAAAATGTGAGAGGTGTACTCACTTTCGTGAGATACTGTATCAGCATAAATATTATTAAAAGAAGCTGAACTCTGTATTTAATCCTGACTTGGTAATAATAGAACATTCAGCAGGCACTCTTCTCCACAGCAACCTGCACTAATACACACTAACAATCCTAGAATCCTTAACACAATTGTGGGTTAAGTGGCTAGCTACCACTTAATAATAATAATTATTTATTATTTTATTGTGTTTACATAAATACCACAGTATTTACCACACTTTTGTTTATACTGTGGAACCTCAGATTTCGAACCTAACTGGTTCCAAAAGGTCACTCGAACTCCAATAAATAATACAATATTCTTACAGAATAACATTTCTATATAAAATATGATAATGCGCTTACCTCATCCAGTTGGAATGAGAGTCCCTCTCCGCACTGATGTAATCACATTGGTCACTTCCTTTAGATATCTAAATAATTGCAAGTTTGAAATCAGTTCCAATTTACATCATAAAAAAACTTTAATATTAAAAACATTTATCTAACACTTACCACCCACGAATAGGCACTCTCCAGGGCCTTTTCCTTATCTGTAACCTCTCCATCAAAAGGTCCGAAATGCATTCCAAGAGGAACAATTTGGCCCTGATTAAAAACACCAAGTCCTGCCCCAGGAGTCATTGATCTACCTATAACCAGGCCCTGGGGAAGAGTGAGGAGGGCCCTCTGAGGAACACCCACAGGTGTGGGGGAATCAGGAGTGAACAATGGCAGACCATGGACATCGCACTGATCCACAAAAAGTTTATGGCAAATCTCACAGTCTGAAAGAAGAAAACGGAATTTACTTGTAAATCAATACTTGTAGGTCAATTCTGGCACATCACAATAATGATGATGATATAGACAAAACTCACAGAAATTCTTGTCATTGAAAGCATTTTCTCCTTGGCTCTTCTCCTTTATTTCTATATTGCAAATAGTTACAGAGCCCTGAATTTCCAAATTCTGATCTTCACCTGAGGGCAAACCTGCTGAAAAACAAATATATGATAAATTAAAACAAGGGCAAAATAAGTGGGGTAAATGCTGCTACTCAAAATAGAAACTTCTGAGAGCAGTTTGCAGTTCACAACTGCTTTGTAAATAAAATTAGATGACACAAAGACCATTACGTAATAAATACTGTCGCTTAAAACAGCTTGGGTTTTGACACAATCGTGTAATATTTTGCAGTTCCACATCTTTTTCTTATAACACGAGTTGGCACAAAAGTTAAAAGGTTGTTGCCTTACAATTTTAGTTTTTGGTCCAAATTCCTCAAGAAAAATAAAACATAATTAAGGCTATACTGTGACAAGTAGTGAAGTCTGAAAAAAGATTACTAATTAGGAAAAACTTTACAACCCCTTGAAAAATTAGAGCATTCCCACATTTAGATGATCATAACGCTTTATAGTAAATCACAAATACACTGTCTGACCAGTAACCTCTCAAAGGATAATGGGACTGCACACTGCATGGGCAGCAAGTTACATTTTACCCTAACTGATGCAGAAGCTTTTCATTTGTAAAACAACCATGTCGAATGACACATCCTGCATGAGGTCCGCTGACTACCTGAATATACTAAATGACCAGGTTACTCCATCAATAGATTTTTACTCCCATAATTGCACATTCCAACATCACAATACCAGGTTTCATTGGTCTCAAATTGTGAAAGAGTTAAGGGAGCATGAGACACCATTTTCACACATGGATTGGCCACCACAGTCCAGACCTGAAGCCCATTGAGAATCTTTGTGATGTTCGGAAGAAAACTTGGTCCAGTGGTAAAAATCTCCCATCATCAATACAAGATCTTGGGGAAACTCTATTAATGCAACTCTGGACAGACATTAATGTTTTGACATTGCAGAAGCTTGTGGAAACAATGTCACTGTGAATGCCTTAAATGTGACTGGCACAAAATCTGTTATATAAGACTGATCCGACCACCAGTTATGGCTTATAACGGCAAAAAAATTAACGATTGATTGGTGCATCTCTAACACACGATTTTTGTCACGATGGTGTTAAAAGAGGTTAGTTGTTTTTAAATAGGAACTGATTTGCGATATAGCTTGCAAAGTATGTTTCTGATCAGTATTAAAACTTTTCAGACCCAAACCTTGTTCATGTGACAGAAGTTGCTCCTTGGTTTGAGCTTTGACATTTTTTTCGGTTCTAAATTACCCCATTCTGCTTAACATTCACTCTTGTGTGTGTTGCTTCAATGCATCATCCAAACAACAAAAAGGCTGCAAGTGACAAAACCTGTGTATGTGAACTTCCAGAATTATGTATGCGCTGTCAATGAAGCTCACCAGGATATATTTGGATATAATTACAAACTGGATATAATTACAAAACCATATTATTTAAAGACTTTGGAATAAAATGCACAGTTAGACAAGTTGTATGTAAATGGAGTTACACTACCCCAGGAGTAGTCTGCCAAAGACGAAAGCCAAGAACAAGGCGTAAAAAGTCTGCAAACTTACAAAAGAACCAAGGGTAACTTCTAATCAATGAAAGGCCTTTTTCACATTAGCAAATGTCAATGTACATGAACCCGCTGTCAGGACTGTTTTGTGCATAGCAGGGTTGCAATACAGCCACTGTCCCTCGTAGCCACTGTGACTGGATCCTCCATGTAAGATTAATGGAAGACAAGTATCAAGACTCCTCCTGTCCTGGAGCCCAAGTGGTGGAATGAACTTCCACTAAATAGCTATGTGGCTGAGTCTCGTGCTTTTTTCAAGTGGCGACTAAAAACTCTCCTCTTTACTCAACACTTGAGTGACGTGAATAAAAATGCTTGTGTGTTATGTTGATTACATCAGATCCTAGCAGGACTGTGTTCTTAGGCTATTGTTCATTTGTACTAACATGGTCTACTAGGAAAAATGCAAAGCACTTTTGTAATGGGCTCTGAATAAGGGCATCTGCTAAATGATGTCAATGTAAATGTGGCCACTACTCTCCAAAATACAACACTGCTGCCTACAGATCATGTACACAAGACAGGATGCTAACAAGAACAACATTTTTGTGGATGGACAAAACAAAAATAAAAGTCTAGAAATAGAAATGTAAAGCAACATGTCTGGAACCTGATGGTTCTTGTGTTTATTATTATGGTATTGCCCTCTTAGCACATATAGGCTTTACACATGGCAGTGACTGTATTAAATAGATCGATATGTATAAAATAGATCATGTTACACCAAAAGAATTACTTCAAATTTAACTTTTCTAAAAAGTTCTATATTTTGCTGTCATCATGAAAGGATCTTGTCTGTTCTGTAGATGTTTTTCCTCATACAGTCGATTTCGGTTAATAGGACCACCGGTTAATGGGACCAGCCGCCGAAACAAATCCTATTAAATACGTGTAATTTTATTCGCTTATTTGGACAAAATTCAAAATTCAAAATTCTGCTTAATCGGACCAAAAATTCTGCTTAATCGGACCAAAGAAGAAGTACAGTATGTAATATCCGTGAAGAAACTCTTCGTCTCTGGTATTATTACCCGAAAACTCCTGAGTTTTTCCCAAGCCCTCTACTGCCACCTACAGGTCTTTGCCTAACATTTCCATTTACTACAAAAAAAGAAGCCACAAGTCGACACTTAGCCACAGCAAAAGCGCGTCAGATCACACTGGATAAGTTCTTCAAACGTTGACTGGAATTTAGTAAGAACTT